>PNEQ01003946.1:22643-58382 GCA_003012365.1 Medauroidea extradentata
ATGTGATCATTGACCTGACCAACTGGAATCTTGTAAACTGTAACATATATGTGACCATTTCACCCCCTCATCTTTGAGAACGCGCCCCACTTCCGCCGAGGCCAGCGACCCAAGCGGAAGCCGGGCGATTCCTCAGTCTTCTTCCAACGGGCATTCAGAGCGGTCGCGTCGCGGTACAGTGCCGAGTCTCGGGGGACATCAGCGTTGTGTATCATACATCCAGGTAATTTCATAGCGTAAAGTTAAACCTCCAGAACTCTTTCTTGCTTCCGTGCCCCTGAGACACCGCTCGCGTGGGAGACTCCGCCCGCCACGCTTACTTTCGGCTTATATAATTTCCACGCGCTCACCGCAGCATCCTTCTCAGTTTCAGCTATCAGACGGCTATAGGTCCGAGCCCGCTTAAGGATCCATTTCATCCCACGTTAACGTGTTTCCAATAAACCTCGTGTTGGTGAACTAGATTTTGTGAATAACATTATTTTTACTCCGTTCCCAGGGGACATCAGGCGACGGCCTAATCCGTCAACATCTAGGTGCCGGATGCACCCTTCACGACCTGTGACTGTATATTATGTATTAATGAGTAATCTATTATATCTTGCTGCTAACAAACTCTTCAAAATTGCATGACATTAACCACGCTGGCCTTAGCGTGCCACGTGGCCACGCACGGTCTCTAGTGACCCCACTCCACATCCGACAGGCCATCACGGGACGGGGCTTCGCCCCGAATGCACGCCCTTCCAGCCCAGAGAGTCTCGGGCTAACCCGAGTGACTGGTTAGCTGGCGCCCATTATAGTTTCATCTACTTTAAATTTACCACAGCCAACACCACCCGTGATCCCGGCCGCGTCAAAATCATAAGTTGAAAGGGAATCTTCTATGTGAGGAGAAGAGCAATGACTGATTGGGATGTGAGAAAAAATAAAACAAGTTGTTGGAAGTATATGCTACTCCTCTTTCGCCCTTGGCGCGGGGAGGGGGATTGTTGCCTACCATTGAGAAAGGTAGGGTGTGTTATGTAAAGTTGCGGGAGGGAGATGACATTGGTTTTCGGGAGAAAGGAAAGGCACTAAGTGGCGCCGGAGACACGGGGGCCAGTAGGAGCGGTTGACCCACCCCATATAATTTGTGTGGGGAGCAAAGTATTTGTTTCCACCCCTACCCCATAACATTACAGGGAATATGTATTACATTTGTAACTTTATTTGAAAATTCTTTTTGTTTTGATTATAGCTTATTTATACTCAATAATTCTGTTTGAAAACTTCTACACTGCACCAATTTGTACCTTAAAATTCAATGTTTTTTTTTTGGTATGTGCATATTCGCAACATACATGAGTTTTCCCCCCACTGCATGACCAAAAAAATTCGCTCTGTCGCACCTGCCTGCGTGATAAACATCGGTCTACCAAAACCTAACAACGGTGATCAATCTCTCTCTATTTCTCTCTTTCTCTACAAGGCCGAGAAATTGCCAACACCTTGTTTTACAAGAAATCGACATCACTGCCCCAAATCTGCACACATATATAAGGAGGTTTCTGCCAGTCACGTACAGTTCACGTCAGCATGAATGTCGATTGTTTTGAGTTTCAAGTATTTTATGGGGATGCATACTTTTCCGATCGTGTTTTAATATTTCGAGAAGAGTTAGCAGTACCAGTTTTTTGCGAAATTAACCATACCAAAACAACCAAAAAAATTTGAATACAGGTGTTTAGAAAGAACTATTGTGCTATGGAATAGTAAGACAGGACAATTATTCGGAACATTGCAGAATATAGCATGCCTACAAAACTAAAAATAATTTGGTTATCAAATACAAAATCATCCAGTTTGACGTGTGCTCAACAGCCCACGCGGGCATCGCGAGCGTTCGTCAACACACACCAGTATCACGGGCAGTATTTATAACAACAGCCCGCGGAATTCGAAAGGCACCTTGCATGCGCCCGGTACTGACGGGACCGACTGAGTGCTCAAGGTAATGTGGCCACGTGGTTAGCAAGCGAACACAAAATAAAGTTCCAATATTTAAAGTAAAACAACAAAGTAAAACCATCCCACCACCAGCTAAACAAGGGACATTGGTCGTTACAACAAGCATTACGCAGTAGCTGATCACGATGTGAGCAAATGCCGGAACGAATGTTGCCTGAAATAGACAGTGCGGGAGTTGCTATGGCAAAGTAAATATGGAGAGGCAGTCGCCATATTTTTAGGGAATTATTGAGTACCTACAACTAGGGCAAACAAATATATTAGGTAAAGCACTCCAAAATTGTTCAACGATGCTGGACCGCTGAGAGCAGCCCAGACCGACAACTTAACGACAACAAAGACAGCGCAATGTGTCGGCAACTTTTTATACTTAAAATAAGAATAGGGATTAATGTGTTATATTAAAGTGTTCTTCGTGTGTTAGAATAGTAAACAGTGCCAGCTCGGACTTAGAGAAACAGCTTAACAAGCCAACCGGAGCAGAAGGCACAAGTAAAATAATTTCCTTATGTAAGTTTATTTATGCAATTTCAGCAAACCCAATTATGTTAACATCTCCAAGGGCTGAATTGTGTCTTATGTAAATTTTAGTGTCTTCGTATGTATACAGTTTCAACACCACATGCTTAAAGCGGCCACGCGAATAGTTTTGGCGGGCGCCCTCAGCTACTTGCGGGAGTGGGCGCCATTGCTCGGCAGTCTTGTCTTGGGCGTGTAGGAAGTCCGCCACGTGTACGCGGCTCCTGGACCATCACCGTATCTTGTCGTATCATGCAGCTGCAATAGTGATTTTATCTAGTTTTTCTGAAACTTTATTAACATAACATTAATTTAATCGTCCATGAGTAGAGCCACCTCTATCCCTGTAAGCTCTTGCGCCCAGGGGTTTATCTTTCCAAGGTAATTACACCATCGCGTAACTAGTGTCCGCGTTTACCGAGTTAGCCACCCACCAGCTATAGACGTGGGGACCGCTTAAGGCACGACGTGCCAATAACGCAATAAATCAGTGATGAAATCTATTCATGCGGGTAAGTTATTTGGCCATGGCCACTTCATGGTCCTTCGGGAGCTAGTCCTACCAACCAGCCGCTTTCCAGCCTCACAACAGCATACATCTTGACGTGGATGATACAGAGGGGACTCGCCACACGGGTGGTGGACCCACGACCGTCACCAGCAGCCGGCACCCTCCAAGGCGTAAGTAAGACGCTCTCACCCCCTCTGCCCTCACCGCCAAACACATCTATCTAATGGTGAACTTCTGAACCTATGGAATGGTGATACCGATTGCAGACATTCTATTTCACATGTGCGTAGTGAATAATGAATAGGTGACAAAGGTACTGTTCTCTGTTGTAAAAATAAAAGAGTTATATTATGAATAGTATTTTGTACTTATATAAATAGTAATGCCGAGAGGTAACAATATAAAAATCGTTATGAGTATTGCCATTTTTACCGATCGCAACTTCTGCGAGGTACTCATCGACATACAGTTTTCTCCTGACTCTCTATAAACTACTTGCATTTTATTCTATAATTTCCATATCTATTGTAATTAAAAGACATTGTCTTGATTATAGCTGGTTTGTTTAGAACTAAAAAGGTTAAGCCTAGCCTCGTTCATTAAATAAATGTAAAACTGTTGAATGATAAAGTCGGCGAAATGTACATATCATTTTAAGCGTTAAAATTTCTTAATTTGCGAATATTATTTTAAATACTGTTCCGTATATACATTTATTTTTTAACAGTTAACGACTTGGATGACTGGGGAATTTTGTGAATCACTTACATTACTCGACGCTACTCCTGAAGAGCTGTTACCTGGTAGAACTAGGTCGTAGGCCATATTCCCCTAGTCATCGTCGTTTCAGAAGTCGGTCGAAGATGTTGGTACAATCCGGGATCATATTTCGGCTGTACCAATTGACGTGGCCGGGGATTACGAGAATGACAGTTGCGTAAAAGTTACTAGGTGAGCGAAAACTATGGTAATGGGCACCAGATAGTCAGATTGCTCGGAATAACACGAGACACAAAACTTAAAAATGAGAATAACGTCACAAATGTTACTATACATGAACATTAATACTGGATGTTGGCGGGTTTAGGCGTCACCCCCCCCCCCTTCCCCATGAAACGGGATACATAAGAAATCACAAAACAGACTTCGGGGAATAGTACTGTGTTTATTCGACACACAGAAGCTGAATAATGAATCCAGCAACTTAAGCGGTCACAGACCTATAGCCATCTGCTAGCTAGTACTGAAAAATTAAGGAGTGTGGTGCGTGGTGAACAATGAAACAGAAGGTGATTAAGGTGATATGGGTGGAGTCTTCTATACGAACGGCGTATCTCGGGGGCACAAGCAAAAGACTTGAAGTTTAAAGTTACGTTATGGGAAATACCTGGATGACTGGTGAAAAAGTCGATCTCCCCCGAGATCGCGACACTCTCGATGCGCACCTCTGTTCACAAGGCCCGCTAGAAGAAGACTGAATTCTCCACTGGCTTCCACTCTGCGTGTGAGTTGGCCGAAAGTCGGGGGAGGGAAATAGAAATTCCCTAAGTGAGGGATGAAATGGTGACAAGGATAAAATTGTGCTTTACAAGGCACTGTTACAAATAATTTGAATGTTTGTATCAGAGTCCTGCTGAAAATAAAACACATGACACACTTCTAGAACGATAATTAATTAAAATCTTGAATACTCGTGCGGAGTACATTAAAGTCTGAAAAATAGGGACGCTCATGCTAAGAGCTTGCTGATTTGAAGAACACATATACTGCTGCATATATAATAATGTTATGTGTTTTAACGTCACTTTTCACTTTGCTGCCTACAGTTTTGTATGGGAATATCTGTTGCCTTTAGGTTGGCCACTCTGGTGGCTGGCATAGAATTCGCACTCCTCTGCACTTAAGGGGTGGGGGTCACATTTTTTGGCACTGAGCTACACTGGTTCATCCTATGGTAGCAATGTAGTGTAAGTTTGTAGGTATTATTGTTCCACACCCACCTCAGACTGGCGAGGCATAAAGGGGCCGATGTCTGGCTGACGTCAAATCCTCCCTTCGTAAACAACTTTCTGCCGAGCCTAGTCCTGGTAGCGGTATCGTGTCCGGGGTCGTGGTCGCAAGTGGTGGTGGTGACCACTGACATCACGCTGCAGGCAAGCTGCCACTGGTCATCCCTGATTGGCTGGTGGCTCACTGTCGCAGCACACAAACGTAGGTGGGCGGCACTGGCACCTGGATCTCATTCTGGTGGTGTCCTCTTCTGCTGTGTTGAGGTACCACTTGGCCACATCACGTGGGTCTGCTATCATGCCTGCATATGGGCCTTCGCATCCCGGCGATGCAGTAGCCGCAGTTGGCTGATCATGGTGCTCCTCTCCTCTCGGGGTGGTGAAGTTGCATTTCGCGATGCCAGGCATCAGTGACGCGGCGGTGGTTGTTCGGAACGGCGGCACCATCAGCTCTGTTGGCGGCGGCCACAGGGTCCGCTGACATGCAGGTGTTCTGTTGGTATGGCTCTTCTCGCCTCAGACTTCTCATATTTACGGGTCTTTGGCAGGAATACCCTGACGAGAGTGTGTGGGTAATTTTGGTGCACTGTCGCCTGATGTTCCAGCAGAACGGTGTGTTCGAAGTCACTGAGATGCACAGGTATAGACACTGCTGTTTGGTGATAGCAAAGGTAGTACATTGTTGTACTTTGCTGTTTTCCGAAATACATACAATTGCGAGACTGTTCAATGACAGCTCGTTGATAAATTAGCCACGACACTCCGAGTATTAAGTTTTCACGCAAATCTCTCGTGACTAGTATGGACACTGTTGACACTTCATCGCAGATGGCAATGTGTACACGTGTGGCTCTCGCCACGTAACCAGTCACATCTTGTGTGACAAGCTGCACCGACTGTTCACAAGTTTGCAATTTGTTAAAACATGAAAATATTTCTTTGATGAAATTATGTATGCCTGCGGTATCGATTAGGGCTACGGTTGGTTAACCATTTACCGTCACTGGGATGCGTAGTAAACTGTCAAAATTTTGCCGGGGTGGAAGATTTGGCCTAGATAGGGGTGCGATTTATCTGCAATGTTACGGTGACTTTTACTGTTAATGTTACGTTTGTTATAGTGATTTTCTCTGTCGCTGATATGTTTGTTATGTTAATTTTCACTGTCACTTCTATTTAGTAATGGTGATTTTTACTGTCACTGTTACAGTGATATTCCTTGTCACTTGCCTTTATTTTCTGTTGAGTTCCGTCGTTCGCTGGAAGTGATATCCGGTGGTCTCCCTTCCCCAAATGACCATTTCTCATGTTGTTTTCCTTGAAGCGGGGGCACTCGGAGTGCCAGTGGTACTGCTTGCCTGGACAGAACCGACAGGGCCTGTTCGGAGGTGGCCACAGTAAACAAGCCTGGTAGCTCCTGGGTTTGCTGGCGTGGAGTCACCGGTTTTGCACGGGGTTGTGCTGACAGCTATGGTGTCCACCTTCTTCCCAGTCACCATCTTGCCAGGTGGGGCCTCCGCACTGCGCATGTCACATCTGTGTGAGGGGCTAGCTGCACAATGGTGTTGGTAAATCTCTGCCATGTCTTGGGAGACTCGGGCAGCGATTCTGATGAAGCTCTCCAGATCGTTGTGGATGGCTGGACGAAATACGGGCGTACTCTGGTCGCACCATTTGCAGTACCGCATCCACTACATCGGCTGTGACATCATCGGGATAGAACCGTGTGACTGGGTTAACCTTACGGCAAATGAACATCACCAGGTTCTCATATGGGACGTTGGTGTTTGGTGAAGATGTTAAGCTGCATCTGAAGCGCTGTGAGCATGTTGGCATAGTGGGTTGAGATCTTCTCCACAAATTGTACCCTTATCGTATTGTAGTCAGTCACCATTTGCCACCATGTGCGTGCATCGTCCTCTAGCTGCGCACCGACAGGGCTTTGACACTCTTGTTCAGCTACGCCATAGCATCACAGATGCTCGATACATGACTCGACAAAAGCTCGGGGGTCCTCTGCTCCTCTCCCAGCAAAGGTTGGGAATGTTTGAAATTTCGCCGGCGTCTTGATGTGATGACACACGGTGACCAATTGCTCCGTGGCTGTCACAGATTCAGCTGCAGTGATCGACTGGGGTCATGGTAACTTCATCATGTTCGGCATTACTGGTGGCAACACTGTTTCATTTCCATTCGTGCGACTTATTTCACTGCTGAGTGGTGAGATACGGGGATGGTGGTGATACATTCTCTACACTGGAACAATCATCTTACGCTCCACTCCTCGGTGCCATGCACGTGATGTGGCACCGATGCCGACAATCGTGGCACTGAGTCCTCTCCCCTTGTGGCAACTCACAATTCGGAAAGTCACACATGTTTTCTGTAACTGATTTGTGCGTGATCTTGGCCAGTTCCCTTGCAAGTCGCATAGCTCATTGTTTAACATTGCACTGTCCGCATATGAATTGTCCCATCTGCAAATGAATTTGCTCTGCTACACATAGCGTTTTAGGTACCATATGGTAGAAAGGGTACAGGCGGCCATGTCGCATCCTGGGCCTCTGCACAGTGACTGTCGGTGTTTCGGATCGGTTGGATCAGGATGGTGATGAAGCAGTGTTGATGCCATTACTTGCCGTGAGCAGTTACAAACGTTCGTAGGTGGCTCGTACTTTACAAACAGATTATACTCAGTAATGTGGTGGTACTGATTACAGAAAGCCAGAGTCTATGTATCCATAATGGTTGGAATCACGTTGCATGGTGGACCGACACAGTAGCGCGATGCAGCCACATGTTGTAGGTGCGCGGAAATCTTCATGGGGGAAACGTCACTCACAGCTCACGTGTGCCATGGTGGCCCGTATCTGGTCGGTCACCAGGTATACTGCACTGACTCCTGAAGTTGTGTTGTTGCGTGGGTGGCAGCTCGTGGTCGACTGTGCATGCTTCGGGTAGCCTCGGGTTCCTTTGGCTTGGCCGGATGTCGTACAGGTGGGGTGGCAAAGCTGAGCACGTGCTTGCAATTCCTGCTAGGGAGCGATGGAAATTGCTGTTCCTTTGTCCGCATGAAGGTGGCGCCCAAAATGACAGCTTCTCGCGCTTCTTCTGCTGGCCACCCATGTGCTACACAACGGCAGCTTTTCTTCCCCTAACATTTACCACAGATTCCGTAAAGCTGTTTATCGGTATTTGTATTCACCTATAGTTGCAGCGCCAACATGATGTGGCTGGGGATCACAGGAATGACTGGTTGCATAAAAGTTCCTTGGTGAGCAGAAAACTATGGTAATGGGCACCAGCTAGTCGGATATCTCGGACTAACACAAAACTCTTTAACTAAAAAATTAGATGGAAAATATTGGTCATGAGACCACGATGAATCTATGTCCTGTAATGGCCTGTCGGAGATGATAAGGTGAATGATGATGACAATGTTTTTGCGTCCAGCGGAAGGCAATGTCTCGCATGGTTTCAGAACACTCAAATTGCTAATGTGTAGTGAATACGAGTGGCTTCCATACAACTATTACTGCAATAAATTTTATTAGGTCTAGATGATTGTATGTTTAATGTTAACCGAGATAGGGTGCAATATGTGTAGACAGCAAGTCTCACGAAAGACTTAAGTAAAATGATAGGCCTCCCGTTTGATGAAATAAAGAGAATTCCAACAGAATCACTTTAAAATATAAAGCACTTGTAATGTGGAAACAAGTCGACGAGATAGATGTGATGTTGAAACACCCCATCCACTAGGAAAATAGAGAGATAATGTCACTGTTCTAAGCAATTAGCCAAACAGGTACCGGTACTTGCAAAACATATTCGCTATTTATAGACATTATAATTTGCATAAAAGTTTTAAGCAAATTTTTAAGGGTACAAATAATCTCGTCAACAAACCAACTCTATATTTTCTCGTCGTGTGCCATGGAAAATTTCCCTCAAAATATATTCCGGTGAAAGGATAATAAATCGTTGCCCATTTTTAATTGCTTCTTTAAAGTTGAACAAAAAAAAAATTTCAATTTCCCACTTCTACTGTACTTCGTGACTATTAAAAGCTGAAATGTGTACACGAAAACGTAAATAACTTTAGTTCATAGAACACTAGATACAGATAAAAATATCCAAATTGTATGTTTATTCACTTCCACCACACGAAAATTGTCCAATGCGCATGCGCGAAGGGCGCAGATATTCTTGCATTGAGCCACTTGCTAGGGTGGGATTCATAGTCGTAACTTAGGAAACTTCCGGGTCAAGTCGCTCTCGTATGACATCACAAATGCCTATTCAATGTCATAACCCTTTCTTAATAGCTTTCTTAAGCACATGGCATCAACGAAGACAATCTTATTTTCTAGTGGCTTGACAGCAGATATTTCTGTTGCATAGTCGCTGCTTGATAAGGTCGTGTTGCATAGACATAGAAGATTTTCTTAAGTCTGCAAACAAGAATGTCTTGGCCAAGTTCGCTCGCGAGATGACTTAAGACACTAAACAAAGAAAATATAGGTAGTTTTTGATAATGGCGAAGTGTGATTCTGTGGCTTTTTGAATAGGCGATGCAACTTCAGTCAGCAGTTGAGTATAGTTATGCAAACAAATTGCTACAAAAGATATTGTGATTTTATGTTAATGTAATTAAGTGGGATTCATAGTCGTAACTTAAGCAATGTCTTCGCCAAGTCGCTCTCGTACGACGTCACAAATTCCTAGTCAATACAAACAAGCTACCAATTTGTTTATTTGAAAACACTTTGAAATATTCTACCGATAATAAAACTGGCAGTCAAACACGATGTTAGAAAGATATTCGCCCCTAGTCACAGATTTTCAGGAACTTTGCGCCGTCATGTGACCAGTTGCACCTGCATATTTGTATATTTAATACCAAATTAAGGTTAATTCTACTACAGATTATAAAGATCAAAGTTATAAGTTTGGCACAGGGAATATTTCTGCCACTTGAGCGTTGGTATCGCTTGTTCACCAAACTAACCAATCACAGAGCTTTCCTGAATTTTAAGTTACATTAAGTTGATAATTTAAAACGCGAAATTGGTTTCTTTTCACTTTAAAATTAAATTAACTGACTAATGTAACTACCAAGTTTATTTAAGTTAAATTTTACTACGGTTTCGTATTTATCTGTTTTCAGCGATTGAAGCGAAACTAGTGGCAGAAATTTTCCCTGTGCCAAGCTCTCCCATAAGAAAACGTATTTTCTTTCTAACCTGTAGTAGAATTATGCTTACCTTAACTAAAGTAACGCAGCGCAGGTGCAAATTTTACGCTGCACCCAACGAGCATTAACCCTACGCTGCACCTCTCAAAACCCATATTTAATCGGCCCCCGGGTCGATCATTTTGATCTAGCCTTGGAAGGTGTGACAAAGATACCTAATCGAACAGATGTATTTAAAAGGCTTGGCCACCCTTTTCTTGAGAAAATGCGCACGTCTATGGAATAAAATTCATAACCTCAACTTTTATTTTGTCTTTTAAGAACTTGTTTCGAGTTTATCTGACATAACAGTTTTTAGTGGTACATAATATATTTATGGTACTTTGCAATGTCGTCTGTTATACCAAAAATATCTCGGTTATCTTCACGGGTGGTTAGGATTTTGGGGTGCAATCCTGGGCCAATGACATTACAGGGGACGAATACGTATCTGATCGGCACCGGTAGAAGGTATTCGTCGCTTGATATTCCGGATTTTATTTTATTTAGTTGTATTTTTATACTTGTGGAACCACAAGTACGCTTACTTTATGTTTTAGGAATTGTTTTAAGCGTTTCATTTGGGTACTTGTGTTAGACGATAGTATTGGCGTAGGCTACATATGAACAGGGATGTTAGATGGTAACTTCAAAATCCTGGTACTAACACCATAAAAAAGCTGGTACTTTCAACGTAAACCTGGTACAGGTAAAAAAAAAAAAAAAAAAAAAAAAATTCTTACAGGCATGAAAAAGAAGACATTCTAAAACAAGTCTTAAGAATTTTAAGAGGAAAGTTTAAAGAATGCTCTTGGTTAACAGAAAATCAGAGATTCACATGATCACATCTACCACATATGTACAAAAGTATGTGTTGCCAACGCCGAACAGGCAACAGTTTGCAATAACCTGCAATTACTATATGCACAGATTCATGCTCACAATTCAGAAGTTGTGTTGTGCCAAAAAATATATTTTTTGTGTAGAAAGGTTTTGCTGAAAATACTGTTTAATGATGCATTTTAATACAATTTGCAAATATCTGAAATTCTGGTACTTTTGCGTACCAGGATGAAAGTATCCTGGTACGTCTAACACCACTGCATATGAAGTTTAGTACGTTACATAAAATAAAGCTATATAAATTAGAATGATACGTGATTGTAAAAGCTTATTGTAGTTTATAACTTTTGATAGTATATAGTTTTATAGGTAGGTCTGCCTGGAATTACTAATAAATTCTTTAGAAAAGCTAATTAGGCCCTATCACAAGGATTGAAGTAGACATTGGTGGTAACCATGTACAAGTAGGCGGAGGAAATAGAGATGCTGGGAAGTAAAATACTAGTAATTTAAGGCCTTGTCCCAATTTAATGAGTACTCTCTGGAGAGAGCTCTCTGGAACACTAACTCTCTCCAATTGGGATGATACACTCTCGAGTTTATAAACGATGCATAGGTAACATGTGCGTAAATTTTACTAATACATGTTATAAACCTATCAAATATATTTGTAGGCAATTCAAACAATAATTTTAAACTTACCAGTGTCATATTTCTAGCAGCAAATAAGTGTTTATAGGCAATGCTGTAATTTTGTAGTTTGTGTATTTAAATGTGTATTAGAGCAGAAAATGTTTACGAAACTTCTCACCATAATTAAAGGTTAATTTAAAATAATTATTTATGTGTAAACATTGAAATATTTTCAGTATGTGACACATTTCTGCAGTAGGCCTAACCTGAAACCATAGTTGTATTTAAAATGGTGTGTGCCAGGGAGAACGAGAGAGTGCAGCCAGTATCGCTCTTTCACACTCTCTCTAACAAATTGAGACGGCCAGCGAGCACACTCTATGACGTCAATATGACATGGTCGCGAAGTCTCATTTCAAATGCAGGAAAATTGATGGATAGGTTGGTGGTCCAGTTGTTTGAAAATGTAGCGAATGATAAGAATTAGTAGTCAGAGAGTCAATATTCAGTCAGTTAATAAATGTTTCTCATGTGAGATTCAGTTGGCAGGTCTGTCAGAGAAGTTCATGCAGGCAGTAGATGAGTGGAAGCAGGTGTGTGTGTGTGTTTCATACATTTTTTTAATGGTTTTTGACAGCAGTTAGAATTATTAACAAGAGTGAAACATTACGACATATTCTGGCAGTATTAAAAAAAAAAAAAACAACTTTGTACATGTATTGGCATGTTTCTATCACACTTTTGTGCGTCTCTTACAATTTCATTTATAGGCTTATTTGTAATATAGTCTAATTTGAAATATCTTGAAGTTCATCTGTACTATACGAGAAATGCTCTGAATATCTAAATAGTACCAACAAATAGGCCTAATTGCAATATTTTTCATAAAGGAATGCACTATTCTTTTAAAAACACAGATATGTCTGCAACTTGGTGGGTTCCTCAATTTTTAAAATATAGCCTAAGTGGGCAATTAAAATTTTTTTCTTTCTGCATGTCTAAATCTTGAACAACACCTTACGTTGTTCCAGAACTAGAATATCTTGCAAACTAAACTTCCTTCTTTCTTAGTAGAGCTAGACAATATGTCTTGAACGGTAGGCCACAGGAGGTCTTTCTGGTATGCTGTCAGCCTTTTTTACAGTACATAATAAAACGTTCTTATATGCGTAATTGAAACTAATAAAAAAAATTGAACATGTCATTGAATCTGGCTTATCATTAATCTAACTTATAATTCATGCTAGCCATAGTTTATCTTTACAGCTAAACATTGATTTTTTTTTCAGACAGGTAACTTTTTTACTACTGGTATTTGTTGTGTGTAGCCTAATGCATAATTTGAAGCCTAAGGACATTATTTTACTAAAATAAGAAAAAAAAAAAAGGAGTAACAGAGGATACTACGGGAGTTAAATAAGAATTGTCATTGCATAAATCAAAGCTTGGTTTTTTGTTAGATTACTTGAGTATTACAGATAACTGTGTGGAAGAATCATTACCTCCCTATACATTCCCAATCTCTAAGACAATAACTTAACCACAGTGAAAGCCAGAACTGGATAGGATAGTAGGTTAAATTTTTTTCCTCTTCCAACATAACATTTTTTCTACTAGTATTATAAATGTCTGTAGAACTAACGTATCTATAGGTTATTTATGTCAAAATGCCAGTTGGCAAATTATGGCAGTGGATTGAATCCATTAAGCAGTGGAATTCTAAATTTATGTGTACCACGTAGTCGGAGACATCATATGAATGATGAATTAATTAAAAAGGCTTCAAGTTTAATTTATTTTGTTTTTATGTCTTCTACGATTATGGCTTGCACAATAGGCCATACATTTTTGTATACAGTAAAACGTCTGTTGCAGAATATGTCGCAGTGTGAACGTACACAATTATAGCTGAAAGTTTTCACTGTTAGAATATTAGTATAAAATAACTTGCATATTTCTTTAAAAAACTGAAACCATAAAATTACTTGCCATGATTTCATGTCTTTGGTTTTCAGGCGAGTGTTAATAGATGCTGGAGATGACAATGTACCAGAATATATAAAGAGCCTGGCTAGTGTTCTGCAGCAGGAAAATGCTGTAGTAGAGCATGTTATTGTAACACACTGGCATCATGACCATATTGGCGGAGTGAAGGATGTTTGCAGTATGTCAAATAATGGTAATTATCCCATCACATATTGTGCAAACCAACACTTGCTGAAATGTTACTGTTGAAAGTGATTCAGATATACAGGCCTAACGAGAAACTGTGATTTACAATTGAACTCCTTTTTCCATAGCTCAAGGGACATGAAAAAAGTTATTGTAAAATGCAGGAAAGTGTAAACAAGAAACTTGTAATGCAAAACTAGCAAACGGCACCACGAAAAGTTGGTGTGAAATGTAGGATAAGGTAGAACACCGTAGGTTCGGAATGCTACTAAGAAAATGCCTTATTAAAGAAAATCTGTGAAACAATAGTTGTTTAAATCGAGAAATCATAATACTGGACAATTTTCCTAAATTTCTTTGTTGTCTTAGAGAATTGCACAAATAAAATTGTGTGCATGGTTTTTTAATGTTAATTTTTAAAACAGGCTGTTCAAATACTCATGATCCAGAAGCTTAAAATTTAATATTAGTCTATACAGAAGTCTGTATCTGCCGATTTGGCAGTATAGTTAAATCAAGATGACATGTTAATTTTGGGAAACATGGGTAGTTAAAAAATAGACCATTTGCCAGCATAAAAAAAATATATAATTCACTAAAACACCAAAACGACTTACAGTTTTGCCTACATATAACTTCATCTATATCTCTATGGTGTACACTTTTCCCAAAGTAAAGAAATATATGTCTGGGGTGCACATTATGAGAAAAAGTGATGTTGAAATCTCGTTAATCTTTTCTTGTACTATCTCTTGCACTCCAAAGTTGACATTCTTGTGTTCCAAAAAGGTTATTTTTTACAAAAAATTTTTTTATACTATTTAACACACAGATAATCTCCAGACTGGTTAATCCGTGCACAGATAGTCAAGAATTTATTGTATATATAAAGATAGCAAAATTTGCAGTAAAAATGTCAAGGACATTTGTAAGCTTAATTAAGGTTTTCTAACAATTATATGTATTGTTATTTTATTGTTTAAAAAAAATGTAAGCTACCCTATGAAACAATTTAATTTTTAATTCCTTTGAATGAACAAAACAAAGCTTAAGAAGTAAAAGTTGCTTGCTTCACTCCTACTAGAAACAGCAAGTATTCTTGGAAATAGTACGGGAAGCATAGTAAAATTTGCTAAGTTTAAAAACAGAGATAATGCCATGGCAACCAATTGCTGCAATTGAAAGTACGGAGTACATAGATAATTACGAACTAGATAAACAATGGATACATTCAAGGCGTATTTTTTCCGTCATTTTAAAAGTTTTGAATCCCAGATGTTCTTAATTTGAATAGAGGGATGTAAAAAGGAGTTACTGTTAGGCCTATGTAGAGGACAGTACACATGCATGTATCTTGTCAAGGTTTATGAATATATATACTAATAATTTTTGTAAGGAGAGACAAAGGCTGCTAGGCTACTAATTACACATTCAAATTAAAGAAACACGACTCACATGATATAGTGGTTTGTTAGTGACACACTACAGGATGATGATACACATTTTGTGTTTTTTCACGCTTTTGGGTGTCAAATTTCAAAATATTTAAATTTAACATCTTAGACCTTTATATAAGTATCCAATTGAAGCGCAAATCACGATGGTATCCCATTCAGTCGAATCAAAATCGATCATTCAATAAAAAACACGTATTACCCCTGTACAGTAGTGAGAGGTCAAATTTCGAAAAATCTTAAAACCATTTTGCGATCATTTCTATAATCATCATCCTGAATAAAAAATTACCTGCATATTACTTTTCAGTTATTTGAGTAACCATCAATCTTAAACAAAAATCACATCGCTATATAAAAAACAATTGTATTGATATACATATATTGTGAGTCGAAAAAACATTTTACCTTTATTTTAACATCTTTAGGCCCGAATTAAAAAAAATATTTGTAATGGTACTTAGAGGTACATATTTATAAAAGCATTAATCTTAAGCAAAGAGCACATCAATATAGCAATTGCATACCTACCAACCCTGAATGTTAAAAAATCTTGAGATTTTTTATAGGAGTTATACTTATTACCGGCTAACAAAGAGGGGGGTCCGGGGGTCCTCCCCCGGGAAAATTTGGATTTCTAGGTGCAAAGTGGTGCTATTTAAGTGGTTTTTACATCAATAATATTATATACAGACTGTATAAATATTTTTTTTTAAAATATATTTTATGATTAAAATTGAGTTTACTATTACGGGTTAGGGGCATTAGCTAGAGTACATTTTACACATCCCAGAAAATGTAAATGCTCCAATACACGTAAAATATATTTTATAGTTACAGCCAATCACGAAAATTAAACTGCTTAACTTACCTCTACATTATGTAGGCAATATTCCCACCGTTGTGTAAGCTACTAGTTTTTGTCTAGGTAGATTATGTAAAGACTCTTTACATACAGTCACTCAGAAGAACTTCAGTTTTGTTCATGTCAGACTTACTTCACATATAAGCCTATACATTCACTAAAGTTGCAAAAATTTAGGCCTATCCTACATGCACATGAGTTGCAAAAATGTTTAGTTGCACATACACACTAATTATATTTTAAACCAAAACTAAATTAAAGTAGCACATTATCAAATGGCACCAACCACTCATTCAAATTTTAGTTATGTAATGAATTAAAAGTTGCAGATTTAGCCCTTTTCAAAAAAACTGAATCATATTCTTGCTCATAACATAGCCCATGCTGGGAGGACTTCAGTTTGATCAGCTTTTCTAACACAGCATCTGACATTGAAGATCTAAATTGAGTTCTGTTTTTCTTTATAGGTGATTCGGAATAAAGTGAACACTCAAAAAAGCCCTGATTAATTTCTATTTCCTGCCAGTTTATATCTTTCCGCCGATGTAAACACAAATAATGCCACATGCCTTTATTTACATAGAGTCGTACAATGTTTACAACTACATTAAACTGCTCCGATAAATTTTAGCTACAATATCTACTCATTAAATGCACTGGGGCTGAATGTAATGTATAAAAAAGTAATCTTAGTTATAAATACCTGCGAGTTAATGTCTGGTTTCTGTCCATCGACTAATCTAAACAACACGCGCTATTGCCGTTACGCATCTAGTAAATGAGGGCATATTTTATTTGAATTTGTAACGCAAAACCGCCACTACAACAGACATGACATACGCTATTCAATAATTTCAAGTTTCGTTCAGTTCTACTGCCACGAACAACGACGACGCGCTTCAGAAACAATAATTAACGTATTTTCTTAACATGTGAAATAAAAAGTATGTTGTTTTTAGGCTAGCAAATGTTAAAACATAATATACAGATTACCGATGGTTTCACATCATTTTGGCAATGATACTCAAAGTAATTTCCAATACTTTTGAATGTGTATATACTCAAAACGGGCAAACGCACGCAAATTATGCAACCAAATATGCAACTTGGCGGCGAGAACCTAACTCTGATGCCACCTGTTGGTGGAGTTTTGAACTGTCTGAAGCATGGAGCAAGCGATAACGGCCACGGCGAGTCGAGGTCGACAATAGCGTCACATAATTTGCGCGCCAATCG
Organism: Medauroidea extradentata; assembly: GCA_003012365.1. Taxonomy (NCBI): domain Eukaryota; kingdom Metazoa; phylum Arthropoda; class Insecta; order Phasmatodea; family Phasmatidae; genus Medauroidea; species Medauroidea extradentata. Next base: position 40,132 of record PNEQ01003946.1, read on the forward strand.
AGTCTAATTATAATGTATGTATGAATGTCAATAAGATCATAAGTAAATATTTTGAAGTGTATTAAATACAGACAGGTCGAGTTCGTCATATGTTCTTTCACTAATGTTGTATTCAAATAGGAAAATACATGGAACTACGTACAATAAATCGCTACCAACCATACAAGCAGTAAAGTAACTCTTGTTATTGGTGATGTATATGCAGTAACGGATAGTGATTTTTTTCAAAGGTTAAATCTTTAGTGCTCACTTTATTCCGAATGGCCTATACTTGGGAAAATATTCTTTCACACTCCGCATTGCTATGCGGAATGGAAAGAACTGCAAGCATTGCTCGAGCAAGTTTGTCGTACTTCAAAGTACCATCTGCATTTACCATTTGACCAATTACTGACCACTTATTAATAAAAAAAATAGTGTCTATTCTAGAATGTTTCGACATTTCTTCTGTAATGTCTTCCATTTGGAAAGAGCAAAACTGTGTTTCCAGTATGTCTATCTCTGAATCCAAATTCAGTACATCATTACACAAGATCAGGGAAATTTTTCTACGAAATACTTCAAGCTTGAAAATGAAGCTGTACTAATTGAACTAATATCTGCCACTTCAGCATGTAACAACACATCACTCTTCAACGGAAATTTGTTCAACATGTAATCACAAGCTGCTATAAAGTATTTCCTAACAGAAGCATAAAAAACATCTTTCTGTTTTTGATGAAGCTTTTCCAATGACCTGCAAGTTGCAATACCAATCACCAAATCCATATCAGCTTTCTGATTATTTTTGTTGTGGTAGTCAACATCTAACACACATGCTGGATTGACTGTTGACGCGATAACAAATCTGGAAATTAGATTTCTAAATAAATCCAACAAAACTGACCTCAAAACACGAATATGAGGTTCAGCAGATTGCAAAAGAATGTTTGTTTTTTCAAAAACAGGAATAATATTTTGAAGAAACAAACAAAACTATTTGTTCAGATCACATGACAGGAACATAAAAATCCTCTCTTCTCGAGATAAAAACTCTTTTTCACTCTTCCTGACAGGATGCTTGTGATCTTTCTCCTCCGAGTTGAATATTTTCACATCTTTTGACATTGATTTCTTCAAATAACTGGTATTTGTATTTTTCTCATCTGGTTTGAGCATTTTCACATCTTTTGTCTTTGATTTCTTCACATTACTGACAATAAATTCTAGTTGACGCTTTTTTGTTGACGTAGTCTTATTATTTGCATGAACACTTTCTTGTACACCTACATCAGATTCAGAATTCTGGACGACACACTGGTTATCTTTCAACTTAGGAATACGTAGAAACTCAGTTCTCTCGCTACTGTGTGTAGGCTTAGTTTCTTCCATGAAAAAACTAGTCAAAGGCTGCCATTGTTCGAGCAACCTACTTAAACATTTACCTAATGACAACCAGCGTGTGCATACATGCTTTAGAATCTTCTTTGTATCTGTATCGTGTAGCTTCTGGAACTCTCTTACTTTGTCTTTCCACTTCTCACTTTTCTCTAAATAATAAAAAATATCCACCAGCATTTCATCCACCTTCACTGGAAGAAAAGCAGCAGCTTTTTCTGCTGCTAAATTTACAAGATGACATGGACATCCAATCACAACTAAATTGGGAATTTCTTGTTTCATAACACTGGCCACACCACTTTTCTGTCCTATCATCACAGGGGCATTATCAACACCTAGAGCTAAACAGTTAGAATAAGGAATTCCATTTTCTTTTATGTTCTGAAGAAGAAGGTTGCCAATATTTAATCCAGTTGAATCCCCTTGCAAAGCTGGTACAGACAGCAAACGACTTTCAATTTTCAATAGTTCTTGATTATAAAAGGTAACCATAATGGGATAGAGTTTAGCACCCCCCTGATTGCTACCATCAGTAAAAACTGAAAACGGAACATGTTTTAAAATTTGGACAGCCGATGCATGAGCTTTGGATTCCATTTCACCAACAATGGCAGTAGTTTTTGTTCTCGCGCAGCTATATTTTTTTGCGACGTCGCTGTCAGGGAACATTCTCCTAAACAATTGACCGGTATGGTCGGCACAACTCAAAGGCAAATTGTGTTCCACAATAAACAATGTAAACAAACATTCTGCACGAGTAACACGATCATCGCCAGCATCACTTGCAAAACTCAATTTTTTGTTGGAATCTATGCATTTCACATTATCGAGATGTTTTTTACTTTGAGAATGTTTTAACACGTCGTTTCGGCTCGCATCCGCAAGCGAAAAATCACACAAACACGCGACACAAAACGCAAAGCTGTTTCCTTTCCTGGATGCGATAATATGAGGAAACTCTTTAGAATAGGCCTGGTTAAATGTTATTTTGTAATGCTTCTTGCAACTGGTCCGTTCAGTCATTGTAGGCCGTGAAGTTTACAGAGAATTCATCACATAACCTAACCTCGGCAATCCAGTGCAGCACGAAGTGAAAAACATCATATTAACACCAAAAACAAAGAGTTCCCTAGTAGAAGTTGAAAAAAAATATTAACACACGGCAATTGTTTGTATCAATTGCTCAAAGCCGAAAACAAATGCGCACGAAACGCCAACAGCAACGAGAAGATACGACCGGTTACACTCTAGGCGATTAATCAAAAGAAAACTTACAAATGATTGATCGAAGTTACTAAACTCGAAAATAATCGTGAGGATTTTACGTAAATTCGTGCGGGCGTGAGCAATAACAAAAAAACGTGAGCCTCACGCCTAAATCGTAACAGTTGGCAGATATGCAATTGGTTCGATAGATGTGGAGGAATAATCAAAACCACATTTCTCATATTTTCACCTTCTTAATTAAAGAATTTTGAAACTTTTTGGAGTCCTACATTAGATATTTGTATGCGTAACCAATTGAAGTAAAAATCACGACTATAGCCAATTGTGTTTCAGGGACATAGACGATTCATAAAACTCACATCTGGCCCCTTTTTACTGCTTGGAGGTCAAATTTCAAAAAATCCTAAAACTCTTTTTTGGATATTTACATAACAAACATTTTGAAGTGTACACCAACTCTCTATCCTGAAGGATTTGATAGATATCAATAGTTAGTCGAAACACATTTAAGGTATTTTCAGTCCCTTAAATGTTGAATTTCGAAAAATCCTTAAATTGACCAATATGCATTTTATGTGTGTCCAATTAAAGTAAAAATCACGATGATAGGTTGTTGGGTTCGAGCTCTATCGACGTTCCTTCGGAAATACATTTCACTCTTTTTCACCTCTTTAGAGGTTGAATTTCAAAACATCCCTTCTTAGTGCTCACCTACAACCTGAGGGGAACCCACTCAAAAAATGTCACGATTCTAGGTCCAGTGATTTGAGCTGCAGTTTGATATGTCATTCAGTCAGTGTTCATTTTTATATATAGAGATATTAACAAGTTTGGTGAAATTCTGAAAAATATTTCTTAAGGCATATAATACTGTGATAAAAATAAGCCTTTTTAAAAATATGAACAGGGCGTAAACAAATTATATAAAAGTCATGTCAGATTATAAAGTACTATATGTGTACAAAGTTTGATGAAATTAGGTCCACTGGTTGAAAAGTTTTTAGGGGGACTCGCACACATGCGCAGGAACATGCACAACACACAACCCCACACAAAACACACACTCAACCCCACACAAAACACACACACTACCCCACACAAAACCCTCACAAAACACACACACAACCCCACACAAAACACACACACAACCCCACACAAAACACACACACTACCCCACACAAAACCCTCACAAAACACACACAACCCCACACAAAACACACACACAATCCCATACAAAACACCCATACAAAACACACACTCAACCCCACACAAAACACACACACAAACCCTCACAAAACACACACACAACCCCACACAAAACACACACTCAACCCCACACAAAACACACGTGCACGTACACACACACCAAACACATAATTTTCTCCTTGTTGAAAAATATAAATCTTAATACGTATTATTTTGCAACTAAAAGGCCTGTCAACTATGGTACTACATACTTATCTTATACAGTTATGTTAAAACAAATGTTAAGGGGGAGTGTTAGACAATTTTATTGTATTTTTAGTTTTTGAGCCATAACACATATTCAAATTGTATTATCAAAATTTTCTCTTCAACAAAGCATAGGATATATTCTTGGTAAACTGCTTGATGTAAATAATAAGTGAATTTTTCATTAATTTGTCATGCAGAATCATTGCAAGATAGTTATACGTTAACTTCCAAGAATTCTCTTGCAATGATTCTGCATTACAAATTAATGAAAGATTACATTATCATTATTTATGTTAAGCAGTTTACCAAGAATATATATACTATGCTTTGTCAAAGAGAAAATTTTGACAATACAATTTGAATAAAAATTAAGGTTCAAAAACTGAAAATAAAATAAAATTGTCTGACACTCCCTCTTAGACTGTTTTAAAACTTGCACATTATTACATGTTTTCAGTTAATTATACTGTTTCTTAATTTCTATAAAAATTTGTTGTTTGAACAGGTTGTAAGGTATGGAAATATAGGCAAGAAAACAATGATAGCCTTCCTGAAGGCATAACCCTAAATTTCTTAACAGATGGACAAGAAGTTTCTCTTGAAGGAGCTACACTCAGGTATAGAAAATGTTGTACATATGTCCACTTGAAGTAAAGGCTGTGATTGGGTTGTTTTACACAGCATGTAAATATAAAGAACTTTTTAAAGTTACAGGTTTGATTTATAGAGAGAATTACTCATTTATGAGTTAGTCAGTTACTGATTTTAAAATTCACATTATATTGACAAATTGGATCAAAGAGTTGAAGATGCAAAATGAAATTGCATAGCTGTCCCATCCACCTCCACTTCAAAATTACCATGTATTTTCAAACATAATACAATTAAATCACTGGCTGCAAGCGATGGTATTTGTTTAATGGCATTGAAGTCATATTCACGGTATTGTTAGTATGTATATATGTTTTAGGTAACAGTTACATGTTTCACTAACTCTCCAAGAGACACTGCAGAGCATGTTGAGTTGGTATATAACGAGCTGCACTCGGCTTTTTGAATTAGTTGCTGAAGGGTTATAAAAAAGAAGGGCCCTGCTACTATCAGTTCTTATTGTGCAACTGTACACCTTGCCATGACAGCTGGTAGCATCATAGGTAGGAGATATGCACTTGTCACCGCAGTCATACTCCACAATGAATTGACAGTTCGCATAATATGGTATTGTTTAAATTTAAAAATAGATTGTTTTATAACTTTTGGCATGTTACCCGTGACATCTAATTTCAGTGTAAATAGTTTCATTTCTTTAAGTCTGTTTGTTTTGTTGGTTGTATGTAGCCATAACCATGAAAATTTTTAAGAGAAAATTGTAGTCACTAATAACGCCTACAAAACAAACATTCTATTTACACTTGAACAGTGTTAATGGTAGTCATTGATGATATGAAATTTACAAAAAACTTAATGTGAGTTATGTTTTTTATAACCTGTAGTGCACATTATATATATATATATATATAAAATTATTTAAGAGACACACACACATATTTAGAATAAAAATGTCGAATGATGTTTACAAGGCGGCATTATTACATTCTTAAATTTTTAAGAAATGAATTTAAGTTAAATAATTTTAGGAATTCAGCTGTGAGAAATATTTTAAATTAGATTATTTGTAGTAAAAACTGGTATTGGTACTTATTAATACTAACTAATTGCAATTTTTTTTGTTAATATTAACAAATTGTAATTTTTTTGTTAACTGTGAACAACACTAATGCAATAATGTTGTGCTCTTTCAGGATTGTACATACCCCAGGGCACACAACTGATCACATAGCTCTGTCGCTATTGGAAGAGGATGCACTCTTCAGTGGAGATTGTATACTTGGGGAAGGGACAGCTGTATTTGAAGACTTGTATGATTACATGCAGTCTTTGGACAAAATCCTGAAGTTGAAACCAAGTTGCATATACCCTGGCCATGGACCCACTGTCATGGTAATTTAAAACTAAGAGCATTCCTATAGTACTTGTAGAATATTCTCATGTAAATTTTTTTTATTTATTGCAAATTAGATATTTTCTATCACATTGTAATATAATTTTATTTTCAGGATCCTGTAGCAAAGGTGCAGTACTATATAGATCACAGAAATACACGTGAAGCCCAAATCCTAGAAGTTTTGCAGAATGGCAGTGATAAGAGTTTCACAGAGATGGACATCGTTGAAAACATTTACAAAGTAATTATATTAGCATGTTAATAGAATTTTTAAATTAAGTCTAAACTCTATTCTAATGAAAATTGTTGGCCTTCCTTAATAATCAAACCATTACTATTAATGAAGTGAGATAATGATTGTGATGTGAATGCATTAGAATATTCTACTTCAAAAATTTTATTGTTCTGGAAATTGTTTGTTGGTAGGATATCCCTAAACACCTCCACCCAGCAGCAGCTGTGAATGTAAGTCACCACCTTAGCAAACTGCACAAAGAGAAGAAAGTAATTCTCAACCAAGATAACCGCTGGCGGTACGACAAAGTGTCCAAATTGTAGTTGCTGCTGAGTGTTGAATTAATTTTTTCTGTAGCTTTAAACTCTGTGGTCAGCACAAATGATTTGATAGTTCCTGTGAAGAGGCTGCGTATATCATCAGGATGATGTACGACTTGTGTGATTATCATGGTAACTGTAAATTTTTAACAAAATGTGTTTGTTGTTGAAGGGACTGTAAAATATGTTGATGGTTTTTGTGCCAAATAATTATTTTGTAAAATAAATACCACTATGTATTTTGAAAAATGTCATGGTAAACTGTAAATTATAATTGAAAATGAGGTAGGCCCTAATGTACTGTATTTGCCCACGTGTCTTGCTTTTTTTGCCAAAATATGGATGCCCAAAAATGGGGGTGCACAGCTTACATGGATGTGAATTTTAAGTGTGCACCTACACGGAGAGGTAGCTGGTGTGTGTGGGAGGCTTGGAAACATTCAGTTGGTTTGATGTGCACGCACATACACGGATGTAGGCAGAGGAATGCAGATGTTCAGCCAGGCACGGTCGATGAACTCAGTATGTGTGACTTGTATCTAGCTGCTGAGACTGTGCAACACATTCTGCTATTATCTGAGAGTTAACGCATCATTTTAAGTGATTCTGCATTTAAGCTGACATCCTCACCTACGTGTCCTTATACATAGGAAAATATGAAAAGTGGATTTACAATTACATATCAACATCGTAGATGCATTAAGAATCATTTGCGAATATTTTTAGTGTGTTCTTCATTGCCATTGCAACAAAACCAGACACAGTGGATCATCTTGTGATTGCAGTGTGCATAATACATAACCTTCTTAGACAAGTGGAAAAAATTCCTTGCCCTACAAAAGGAGATGGTTAAAATATGTCTCTTCCAACAGTAAATATGTTACTAAAACAAGGACAAAATGCTACAAACTACTGTACGCACATACAGTAATGTTTCAGACAAATTTTAAAATACTTTTGCAAAAACAGGTTTTTAATAATTTTTTACTGTATTGATCATGCTTTTGTACGCAAGTGTTAAAAGTTTCCACATACAAGAATGTAAGTGTGGAAACTAAAATGCTACTGTTATGTCATTTACTGATATTAGGATGTTTTATTCTTGTTAACAGTTCTATACAGATAAGCTACTGGGTATTTTTAGTAGCAAAACTAAACTGTTATATAATGTTACTTTGTACTAGATTAGGCTTATTCATATTTTCCAAATAATTATTAATATTAAAACCCACTAAAAGTGTTTTATCTATTGTCATAAGTGTTAAATAAATTAAATAAAAATAGAATATGCTGCAAAACTCAATTTCGTTTATGAATGATCAGACTCTTGTAAGTACTTTACTATACAGTAGGACACCTATATTACGTTTTTTAAGGGACAAATGAAAAATGGTGTAAATGAGGGGAAAGTGTAACAAAACATCTATTAATTAAAAAATGTTACAAGTTAATTCATAATTGTAGCACAGATGTAATATGGAACATTAAAAATCTTTATAAGTAAAATATAACAATTTTTCTAATACAAATTTTTGTGTAGTGTCAACATGCTACAGGACATAGATTAAGGAAAGATGTGATTTATACTATATTAATATTGACAAAGTTGCCCTTCTGTTTTTAAAACTTTTTGTACACACACTGTAATCTCTCAGTTTAAAGTCTTCCAGTTTAGAGATTCTTTCACTTTAACAACCATATTTTTGGTCCCATATAAAGTACCCAACATATCGTAATTTTATCATTCAGTGTAAGGACTCTTAAGTTTTTAAGGATTACTATTTTTTATTAGTCCCATGAGAGTCTGCAGCTTTTTGTCTTTATTTCCATTTCAGACATCACATCTTGTAACGCTATGTGGAGCACTGCACGGTCAATTTTAGTCATGTTAAATATGGTATAGGAAAAATAAAAACACAGCATCTATAAAAATTGTAACCTTTACGTACTGAACCATTATTTAAATAACTCTTATACAGTACATAATAGGTTGTACCAAAACTCAAGCAAAGCAATTGTAATGATGTTTTTCTGAAATCATTACTCAATTATTTAAAAGATTTTCCATCTGAGTAGCAGATCACATTTAGTATTACTGAACTGCACCAGTAGAAAAACCAACTGACTTTTGTGATTTACATATTTATGGATCAGTTTATTTAGAGATGCAAAATTGTACCAGGTTATTTATTTAGTATCCTGAAATGTTATGGTTGGAGATGAAAATGGATGCACTTCTTCGGAGTACATTTCATCAGGTAAAGGTTCTTCCAAATCCTCTGGATAAAATGTAGGGAAATACGGTGCATCATTTATTCTCCTGAAATAAAACAACCATACATATATCAAACGAAAAAAAAATTAAAGCATCACTTGGGTGAATGGGGCAATATGAAAGCATGCTACCCAACTTACACTTGCATACGAAGCGACGGAAAAAATTATAAACAATTTGGCACCCAGAAGGATAAACAATACCAGGGCTGTCCAACAACTGCCTTTGGTTAATTTTAAGCCCAACATGTACATTGTACAATTCAGCTACATATGGTGGTGCTGTGTGTAATGTGTGCTTGCTGATTAGGATCATTCTCATTCTGCATCATAAAGAGACAGTACAGTAAAATCCAGGCCAAAAAAAAAAAAAAAAAAAAAAAAACTTAAAGAAAATCTGCTGAAAAATATGTGTTACAATAGTTGCTCATCTGTGTTGCATTTTCCTTGGTGAATACTGTGCTGTAAGAAACACACAGTTAAAAATCCTGACTGTCCAAGCCAGCCCTCCTCCACAAGCCAGATTGTGCTTGTGTGTGTGCATCAACTTCACTTATGTGAAGCTAGAGGAAAAAAGAGATGAGACAACGTCGGATTGTTTTCTTTTTTTGCTTCTTTTACAGCCAGAGTGTCACATTGGTCCTCTTTTAATTCTGTGATGTAGTACGGGGTGGAGGGGGGGGGTAAAGAAATGTGTCGTGTTGTCTCTTCAACCCCCACCCCTAGGCCCTCAACAGACATGGAAACAAAGACGATGGCTTGGAGAGAATGGGAAGTGAAAGGCAATCACAGTTATGGGAGTGGGGGCGCGGTTTGGCTGCAGCTGTGAGACTGCTATGCATACAAGAACACAGCAGTTGATGCTACCTATCTACCGTAGAGAGCTAAAGAGATGGCAAGGCAGAGCGGCAGGGTGGTGGTTAGGATCGCACAGCCCTCCGCTTGTCGCCACACCAGCTGCATTCCTGAGCCCTGCCTTCTCAGTGGACAGCACTTGACCTTGACAACTTCAGCTATTATTGATCACTCAGCACATGGATATGCTGCAGCGCAAAAATGGCCTATGACGCTAATACTACTAGTCCCGTCGCCGTATGCGGGATATGGGCTGATAACGGTTATATGCTCGCTCTACAGGGGAGTGATAAGACCGACTGTAGCCAGCGTGCCAAGAACAACTTCGCCTCTATCTGCAGTGCCACAGTTTTATGATTTTACCTAAAGGCCTAAGACTTTAAGTCACTAGTAATCCAATCGTTATTTTATACATGACAGTACCTTGTATAGTCAGTTTTTAGCCCTTTCGAGGGGTTCTAACTACACATTCTTAACAGGAGTTCTGGTTTTTCAAACTAACGTTTATCTGTATCACTTAAAATCTTATAATAGTGACATCCTGCAACAATTTATGCACAGTAACCAAAGAAAATAAGATACAACAGCTGCATTGAAAGGCTGTAAATCGTTGCAATATACTTTTACGTTATACAAGTTATTCTGTTAGGGATGGCTTCTTGCTAGCCCAGGCGAGTAGAATGGATCAATCACAGCCAGCTGAGCGGGAGATAAGCCAAGTCCGGCCGGCCTTACTTCCCCATACCAAGCGCACAGCACAGCTGAACCGGCACGGCTGCATCTTGGCACACGGGGATTTCAACAATGCCAACAATATATACAACTACGTACAGTAATAATATCTCAAGAATTTAACTTTTCAGTAATAAATCATATGATTTTTCCACACTAAGTGAATGGAAAGGGGCATGTTGCACTGTGTTTATGACCTTTTTGTGATGTGGAGAGACTGAAGATTGCTTTTAAAGTATTTTTTTGCTGAGGCATCTGACTATTGGAATTATAAGTATCTACCCTAATTTCAAAAATTGTATTTTTTATGCTAGAAATAACTGAATGCCTAAACTTTATGCAAAAAATGACAAATTTTTAAGTATAGGGTGGGTCAAGATCAATTCAAGAAGTTCCTGTTCCTCTATTACAACCCTCCCGTTTTTATGACCCTTTTCTCGGAAACCGTGAGGAGTCGTAACAATGGAATTCTACTGTATAATAAATCAGCTTGCCTTGCACTAATCTACATCATAAAAAAGGATATGAAACATTAAAACTGCTGTAAATAAAACCTTTCACAAATCTATGAATCTAGCTACCAAAAAAAATTTATCTGAGTACAGTATAAACTTACTGATGATGATAAAACGACTTACTTTAAAGGCAGAATGGTGTCGTAGATGTAACAAATGTTGTTTGTTTCACCAGCTACTGCAGGCCCTTTGACCCACAGCACATTATACTTTGTGTTGATTCTGAGTATCTGAGGGGGGAAAAAAAACAGACACTATAAAATTGTAACTTGAATACTGTAATAAATACTTTAATAGTTTAATAATCAGCACTTAGTCACCTATAAAACCATTTAAAAAAAGTAAATATAATACTACAAAATATTTATTGGAATAAATACTTAGACACACGCTTACATTTAAAAATTTTAAGCAGTAATCTTAAAATTTCATTTATGGGTAGAATACACGAAAGACCAACATAGGCTCAGGGTTCCCACTCAAGGGGGAAAAAAACTTTTTTAAAAAATTTATAGGACACCAGTCGAAGACTCTCAACCTCCTCAAAATCTTTGCTTGCAGCGTCAACACATATAATAAAATATTTTATGGAGTACACATACAAAAATAATGAAACAACTTAAAATTTACAACTACATACAATACAAACAAATTTTTCTTCTTTAAGTCTTCTGATCTTCGTACACTGTCATTCCTCTTTGATTTACTGTCAAGTTCAGCATTTTCTTTCTTGTGATCTTCTAAGTACTGTAGTCCTTATACTTGCTGCTATCATCTCTGAAGTACTTGAAGCACATTGGTGATAGAGGTACCTGATATACACCACTTCTTAGTTGGAAAACAAATTGCACTGTAGGTAGGCCATTTATTGTTTAAGCAGTCAGTAGTGGATGAGGTGAAGTTGAATGAGAAACCTTGTTCTACATCTGTCTGTCCATGTGGTAATGTAAGAGCTGCCTTAACACAAGTAAAGTAAAGGATATTTAAACTCTCCAAGTTTGTTTCTTATTTTGTATTGCTGACCAATATACATCAATTATATATGTATTGAGCCTGAAGGTGCTCTTGCAGAAATTGTAGTTTCATCTACGTTTTCAGCCATGTATAGTTTCCACTCATCACAAAACTTATCTGTCACAATTCTTAACAACCATGGGCAACATTGTGTAAAAATGTCAACGTATGTGCTTATTTTGAAACAAGGGATGTAAGCACTGAATTTTGCGAAGCAGCTTATTATCTATAGGAACTCTGTCTAGCAAGTATTCTGTAACAAAAATAATGAATTTTTTGCTTCACGAAAGAAAAGTTTATTTCCATTTCTTTAAGTTTCAAGACTTCTTTCCTTGTTTCATGGCCAACATAAATTTCTTCTACTGGGAATGAATTTTTAGTGTTGTGGAGGTCAAATCTTTTAAATGTAGCACCAGAAACTTTTCCCAAAATCTCTAGCTTAATGATTCTTGACACGAGGCTTCGAATGAGTCCACACAGTTCGGCATAGAAAATGTGAATAAGAGGTTCATTATGCTGCATCGTATGAAGGAATTTATCATATAGTTCACCTACAGATTTAAGAAACATCATACGAACCAATATAAAGGGATCTTCAAGGGCAGATCTGATGCATTTGTAGGTTCTTGTTTGCAGATGAATAGTGCTTTCCTTGGGAATATATTTAAGAAATTACTCCCTCAATGTGTGAAGTATCTGGCCTCACCAGCACCTTTATAATTTGGTTTGTTTTAGTGTTTTTGGGCCCTAGGCTTATACATAAGGAATTTATATATATTTTTTTCGGAGACTTTAAACCCCAGAAGACGTGTCAGTTTGCATTTAAACGCTGTCAGTCTGTCAAGACCACATTTATGTTGGTTACCATTCAGTTATTAATGTGCAAGTGTAAGGTGGGCACGATTATGGCCTACAGTGTGGAGTGGTTGCCCGGCTTTCTGCATAAAAGGAGCTAGTTTTCACCTTGTTGTTCAGTGCGTGTGAAATAGTGCTTCAAGAGTAATATCCCTTTTTATATTTTTTAAAAATATATTACAATTAAAACAGAAAGAGTTTTGCACGAGTACTCACAGGATGGTACTTGCGGATAGAAACACACACACATAGGACGAACACATTTCTCCACGGACGCGCGGTCACAACGTTTCGCAGACTACATCTGCTTCATCAAGTGAGTGGAGGCACACTGAAGTCTGTTGTCCAGCGGTGGTTGGTAATCAGTACACCTAGCGGCCAGAGGGCGAACTAAGGTGCGGCGGGAAATTTGAAATGAGGGTTTGTTATCTGGGGTTAAGGCCAGGTGGCTGTCTGGATTTTGTAATGTATTGATGTGCCATTTCCCAGCGTCTTAATTCTGCTTTGTTTTTGTTATTCAACTGTGGTAGGGCCCTCACCACTCTGGTTGTATAGCAAGAATCGAAGTTGGAGTTATGAAGTGCTGCATGTGCAGCAACTGGCTTCTCATGTGCAGCAACCTCCGCTCCAGCTATGGCTTCTTTGGTGTCAGCTCTGTGTCCATTCATCCTTTGTCTGAGAGTGTTGGTGGTTAGGCGATATACTCTGCACTGCAGTGAGTGCACTGTAGCTGGTAGATGAGGTTTTCAGTTGCACAGTTGTAGCTTCCTGGTATGGAGTAGGTTTGATTAGTCTGTCTGCTATTGAATGATGTGGAAGGTTTATGTATTGCACAGGAGCCGCAGCGTGGTTTATTACAAGGGTGAGAACCCCTGGGAGTGGTTCTATCAATTTAATGTAATTATTTATATTTAAAGCAATTAGTAGTGAACATAGTCATCACGGGCCGGATTTTTTATGTGATTTACGTTTATATTGTGCCACACAGTTGTTTTCATGTTGTGACGAGTAAGCAAACTATTTCAACAAGATAATGGTGTTATTTATGCAAAGATACAAGAAAGAAGCAACTGCAACAGCTGGTCGGCATTGGAATTCAAAGCATAAAAAACTTACAGGTAAAACAATGGCCTGCATTTATTTCCTGTTAGCACCTGCATTTTATTCTGTTAGCATTATTCACATTTTTTTAAGTTTCACAAAGGCTTGTCATGGAAATGAAGGTAAAGAATCTAAGTCACGTTCGCAGAACAATAAAGGCAGCGTTCACAAGAGTAGAAGCCTTTGTTGAAAGTTATGAACAAAGTCCAAAACCTGATGAACAAGAAGTCAGATTAAATTTATTGCAGTAAAAGTGGACACATTTTAATGCAATTCAAGATGAGTTAGACGAATTTGGTTGAATCAGTAGAAAGTGAAACAGAGTGTACAGATGAGGAATAAAGGTACTGTAGGCTGCAAGGTTTTTTGCAATGCAAACTGAAGAAATCTGACAAAAATTAATCTAAACAATCACACCATGATCCTGCAGTTCAAATTAAACTGCAGCCATTGTCACTACCACAATTTAGTGGTAATATTCAAGACTGAGTTACTTTTAAAGAGACATTTCTGTCGGTAGGTGATAACATAACAATACCTGCTATTTAAAATTTCATTACCTATTATCTGCACTTCATGGTGATGCAACGCGAGCCATTCAGCACATAAAGGTAGATGAGGTTAGTTACTCAATTGCATGGAACCTGCTTTTAGAGAGGTATCAAAATAAAAACACATCAACACATATAGATAATATAGGCTAATGAAGCAACCAGTCATTACAACAGAAAATGTTATTCAACTGATTCATGATGTAGTTCAGACACCAGATAGTAAAACCAAACTTGAAAGGGAATTCCACTCCGCGAGTTAGACTCTTATCAACACTAGAACAATTGTTTGAATTCATAAATCACAAATGCAATGCACTAGAAGGACTGCAACAGACACCTAAAACATAGCCATGTAAAACTGCCTTACTGGCTTCCTGAATAGCCTCATCACAATCAGTCCACTCAAGTTTACATGGTCATACTCAAAAACACATGCCATATTCCTGGATGTCGAACTATGTAACACTCCACAATGGTACCATCAACACCTCTGTCCACACCAAACCTACCAACAACCTACAGTATCTGCACTTCGAAAGCTACCACCCTTACACCATGAAAAAGTCACTACCTTACAGCCTTGCCACAACGGCAAAATGCATATACTCCCCCGAGAATGACCTAAACAAACAATGTGACCAGATAGCCAGAGCCTTCATAAACAGAGGTTACCCCCAACCAATTGTTCACAAACAGATCCAATGTGCCGTCACTAACAGAGACACACAAACCAAAACCACCAATTCAGACACCCCCCTGGTTGTTCCTTACCGTGAAGGTATAAATAAACTCAAGACCATACTGAACTCTGGACATAAAATCCTGGCTGCCTCACCACAGACACTTGACTTCAAGGCCCCCCAGATTGGTTTTCAAACGACCACCCAACCTCCGCAACAAACTAGTCCATCCGAAACTCCCACCAACTACAACCTTCAGCAAAACAGTTAACCCCAGAGGCTCCTACCCCTGCAACAATTCTCGCTGTGGTTCCTGTACCATTCATCAGCCATCTACCCACTTCAACAGCCTATCCCATCCAAGGAATCTACAACTGTGCAACAACAAACCTGAAATACCAGCTCCAATGCAAACACTGTGATGCAGAGTACATAGGCCTCACCACCAACACTCTAAGACAGAGAATGAATCACCACAGAGCTGACACAAAGCAAGCCCTAGCTTAAAGAAACATCTGCCCACAAGAAAAGCCAGTTGCAGCTCATGCAGTTTCCCACAACAAATACTGATTCCTGCTACAGCACCAGAATTGTGAAATCCTTGCCATCTTCTTGCAATAGTTCAGAACTCAGACGCTGGGGACTGGCCCACCAATATATCACAAAATCAAGACAACCTCCAGGCCTCAATATCAGATAACTCACTTTTCCTCTCCCATATTCATTTCAAGCCATTACAACCAGACCTACATTACTGCCCAATGTTTTGAATTTCTCGCCGAGCTTAGTTCGCCTTCCGGCTGCTAGGCTTACAGGTAACAGAGCACACACTGCTGTGGATTGCAGTGTGCCACGTCTGCCGCCCGAGGAAGGCAGATTAATACTGGCGAAATGTAGCGACCGCGCTTCCGCGGAAAATGTGTGTCATCCCTTCGTGTGTGTGTACCTATTTACAAGCATCAACTGTAAGTATTTGTACTTCTGTCTGTTACATTACTTTGTTAGCCTAGCGGCCTATTTCCCGCCATTCTTATATAAAACTGTAAATGTAAATCAGATAAGAAGAAGCCAAGGTTGCTTCGACATATTCGTCATCACACATACAAGTGACTCGTGTGTGGTCTGCAGTGAGAGCCATATGATTCACAAATGCTCGAGGTTCAAAGATCTCAATCATGACGAAAGATATAAATTAATTAATGGTAAGAAGTTGTGCATTAAATGTTTTGAGCACAACACACGCGACCAAACAGAGCAAATCCAAGAGGATGCAAGGTACTGTATGTGGTAAATGGCACCACACATTGTTGCATCAGACAACCAGTGTCCTTTACATTCCTGCTGTGCTCTCCTTGACAGTTGTTCTCAGTCAAACTTCGTTAATGGGAGCTTTGTTCTAGGAAATTCCTACAAGAAAAAGTTGACATTTTATCTTCCCTCATGTAACAGAGCAGATGCCGGCTGTATGAATAGACTTTTCCAAAGAATTTGAAATTAGCCAACAGTAAGTTTCATTCTCCAGGCGAAATTTATTTACTCATAGAGTTTAAATATTTTTGAAGGTCTTGAAAATTGTAAATATGTCCACAAAGGATTGCCTACCCCGCAAAACACAAAGCTAGGATACCTTACAATTGGAGGTAGTCTTATACCTCATGTTCACATGAAGGATAGTAAGCAACATCTGGATCATACATTGGTACTTCACTCAATTATATCCAATGCACAGTAGAAAAATTCTGGTCAGTTGAAGAATCATCTACTAAACAACAAGAGGGCCGCAAAGCCCTCTCGCCTAAAGCTTCATTGATACGCTACCCATGACGAAAACATTGCTTCATGAAAAATTCATACTTTTTACTCAAAAAACCTTCTTTCATCAACACAAGGACATCAGTAAGAGTGTTTAAGGTGACCCCTAAGTTTAAAAAGACACACTTGGCTAAAACACTGTTTAGATTCCAGTTTAAACAAACTACAAACAATTATTATTTTAATTATTTAATCTTAAAATAACAACTAACCTTAACACCCTTTAGTATCCGGTACCGATTGCCCATGTGACCAGGCATTTTCTTTCCTGGCCATACTCTGCCTTTCTCTCCCCCACCTCCAATGTTGCCTGGGCGACGATGTGTCTTTGTTACACCATGTGATGCAGGCATTCCCTTGAAGCCCCACCGCTTCATCACTCCTTGGAAGCCACGGTCTACTCTGGAATAAGAGTTAAGTATTCATTTTATACAATCTAAAATATGCACCATCAAACTCAACTGATGAAGCAGGTTTTCGGAAGAACACATCTAAAATATAAAGACTCAACAAAATGACACAAATGGATATGATAAAATCACAAGAATAAGTACACGTGAGACTACAAACTCTTTTCTGCCCAAAACTGATAGCTACATCCTACACTGGAAAACGTTAACGCATGCATGTATTTACAATCATAAGTGCGCATATTAATAGTTTATTGTAAATTATAGCATGCCTAATCATAAAACAGTATTGACCACCCACACAGCTGCAGTATCAGTTGATATTATTATTATAATAATAATTACACTAGACCCCCGATTTTACGAATACTCACGGTTCCTCTCATCGCATTCGTAAAATCGCTACCTTCGTAAATTCGATAGCGGCTTATTTTGCCACCCCCCCCCCTTCCCGGCCCCACCACCAGACCTAATAAAGAAAATTTTAAAATTGCATTTTTTCGGCAAAGTGTCTCTAGGCCCCGACTTCCGTAGCGTTTTGCGGGAAATTAATTAACGTAATAATGTAAATATAAATTGATATCAGTAGCCAGACGTCACACTGTTGAGCGGTAGATATGACCGACCTTTGTCCCCAAAAAATGAGAAAATCGAGATTCCGAGTGCCTTCTCTCGAGCGAATTGCCCGACTCCCGTAGCATTTAACGGAAAAATAACGCAAGTGATATTTGAAATATAAATTAATATCAATAGGCAGACGTCTTATGATCAAAAGAACACCGCTAAACAATATATATGACCGATCCTTTTCCTAAAAAAATAAGAAA
>PNEQ01003946.1:59382-81355 GCA_003012365.1 Medauroidea extradentata
TCCCCCCCCCCCCCCCCTTTTATCAACAAGACTAAATGCTAGATCCATCCCTGACAAGGATCATATGATGCACAAGGAATGCCACAATCACTGAACTTACTTCCTGGAAGAGATTGGTTTGATCCTTAAATTGACCATTCTGAATTAAGGTTAGCCAGGGTTTTCAGAAATCACTTCAAGTAAATGCACAAATAGGTCCCTTAAGTCCTGGTCCATGTCTCTACTATATTCGTAAATGTTCCAATACTAACAACACTCTGAAGCAATTTAGGGCCATTCTTAACTACATATATTTTTTTATAAAATGCAAGGTCTTCAAGTCATGTCTAATAATTACTGTATATGTTTTTAGTGTAAAACAGAAAATTTTTCTATAATGTGTTAATTAGTTAGATTATACCCAAAGAAAGTAAGACCCACAGAAACAACAGTAGAATTTCATGGAAGGAGTTTATAGGGACAGGGTTTTTATAGAAAGGGTTTTACTTTGTAGAATAAATGTGACAGTTCACACACTGTTTTTCTTCAGTTTTTTAATAACAGCTTCAAATACAAAATTGCTGTTAAAATGTTCAAAAGCAATTAGTTCCAAGTTATTAGTTTTGCGTTATCATCACTGGGAAGATAAATCATAAAAGAAATACACTGCAGTGCTATAAATAAATAACTTACGTTTTACCACGAATGTCGACGTACTGTCCAACTTTAAAGTGAGATGCGTACAGAGGTGTTCCTGGTTGAACAAAAGCTTCTGGTGAGATCAAGAATTTTCCCAGAACCTTCTTAGGCATCACTGCTGAGTCCGTGAACAGTCCACAGTACTCTTTCGTGAACTGAAAATATCATGCATACATAATAGAAGTACCTATGTATTGTTGTACATAATTCATCATTAATTATTGTAACTGACTAATCATAGCCCAGCAATGGAGATTAATAAGATTTAAGATGGATAAATAATTGTATACAAGTTTTAAAAAACAGTGAAACAAGATTAGTATAGACCTTTTAAATGCACAGCTATCATTTATACAAAGTTAGTCTTTGAAGTTTGAAGTTATTTTGGGCGTTAAAAAACACTCATTAATTTGTATTACAATGTTAAGTTCATAATTAAAAATAATTTATGATAGTACATAAGACTAAGACTATTAATTTTCCAAACTTCTAAGTGACAAACATAATTTTTTTTAAAATTTGAACATTTATTAAAAACATACATTAATATCAACGCTTGTTAAAAAGTGTGAGAATTTAGGACTTCTCAGGTATATATTAAATAGGTTACTTTGTAATACCAATGCAGTTGCCAAGAAGGGAAAAAATTGAGTTGGGGGGGAGGAGGGGGGTTCAGCCAATGAATTAATTAACAACCTTAACTATGTCAAATGAAAATTTAACAAGTCATTAATTTAAGTTAGATGCCGATTTGAAAATACTATACGTACTTACTACTTACATGTAACTAACTGAAAATATATACATTATCAAGTGTGGATTTAAAAAATGCTCACTGTAGCATGAAACATGCACAGAATTAGTAAATCATGTTCGTCCATTTGCCTAACATCAGTATGCAGACGCCTACTTCACAGAGTATCTGAATGCTGGGCTTTCTGTTTTAACACATTTCCCCGAAATTAACAGATCTTTAATTCTTATTACAAATTACTATGCTTCCCCAATGACTAATTTTTTTCTTATGCTTGATAATTGTTTGTGTAATAATATAACCTTATATAAATATAAAAAAAAAATTCATCCAGGATGACTACTATAATACAAAATTTAAGACTGACAACCATACACAATTTACTTCATGTGTTCACATACCACATTGATTATGCATTGGATGACACATTGAACTTGAACTGTCACATTTAACAAATATAGTATACTAATTTCGCCTCAACAATTATTAATGAATTTATTTCAGAAGTTAGTAAAAAATCAAGAGTACATATTCTGTACAAAACTAAGGTGTTTGTTTTAACTCTGTATATATAGCTGTATTCCCCATGAACAAGAACGAAAAACATTTAAGAATTTAAGAAAGACCATAAAAATTGTGTGTGGATTAAATACTACCAATTATTAAAGACAGCAGGTATACATATATTGTTTCATATAACTTCACTAGATTTCACTCACACAATGTAATGTCTTTCCCAATGCACGATAAAGTTTCCAATACACAGAATGAAATGGACACCTCAGGTTTATTTTGTAACTAAAATATTGACTGATGATTGCTTAAAAATTCAGGGACCTCTGAACTATAAAATGTTACTAAAGTTAAGCGAAAAAAAAAAATATATATCTCAGCCAATGCCAATTAGTCAGGGAGGTTAAACACACACACATTCTTTCTAAGAAAAGCTGAGTGTAAGTGGTGAGTTATCCAAATGAATCACAAAGTTGATAAAAATAATAAATCTGGAGATTTTACAAGTAGGTTATGGGAGGCTGCCTGTGCAGCAACTGGTTTCTTCTGTGAGTTTATGTTGGAACTAGTAGTGAATTTCTTGGTGTCTGCCCAGTGATGTTGTGCTGGGCCCGCACTTCCTTTCCTGCATTTTGTAAAGATTCTACCAAAATGTATCGTTTACCAGGACTTAGCAGATCGTCAACTATAATATTGTGAATATTGACAGTGGCATAGTACCGAATGCGTCGGTGAACGAAGTAATTTGACGATGTTAGAAACAGTTCAGGCTTTGCAAGTTATCAGCAATTAACATATATAATACTCAGCAGTTATATTTAGAAAACTACCACCTATCCAGAAACTCACAACCCTTACATTATATTCCATATTGGGATATTTTACGATGCTGTATGTAAACATGACTGTCCTCGCCATAGATGTAACATGTACTAAGCAGAGACACAGGTACAGACAGTGCAACTAGCTTCGCGCTACACTAGCGTGCTACAGTGATCATCCCCGAACCTCAAGAAATATTGTCAGAGGCTGCAATAAATAATTTTCCTGTAAATTTGAGAATTTATGAAAGGAATTGTATATGTAATTAATATTGTACAAAACGAGACTTGTAAAGTTTGTATTGTGTTTTCATTGTGTAATTTCTGCTTCAGGTGTAATGTCTATTTTATAGTAATTTAACTCGTCATAGTTGTTCTGCCATGTTGGATGGACTATTTCCAGTGGTTAAATTCATGCTCGCTGTTTGTATAAAGCCTCGTGTTTTCTTGTAAGTGCATTCAGTTGGCTAACTGTGAAATGTAAGTTACGCTTGTTATTCATTATTGTAAATGTGGAATGGGTTGTTATGCTGCAGGACTTGTAATTGATTAATTTGCGGCACCTTGTTTAGTTCCTTGTTTGATTATTTCTTGAGTTGAAGTCCTGTAGCATAATGACCCAAGTCCTAGTCTTTCGTTCGTGTTTTGTGCTGTTTGTTGTTTTTCACTTTGACTGGAAAATTAAAGTAACTTTTGCATTCAGGATTTCAACAAGTAAACTAAAGAAAATATGTAATAATTATTCAGTGAGAGAGAGAGAGAGAGGGGAAGACCAGTAAATTCTATTGGTTTTGTTTACTTATTACTTAATCTTTGTAGGCGTGCAATTTGATGCTTAGATTTGGCAGACAGAGAATGTATACCTTGGCAGATATTTAATAGTAAACGAACTGGATGTTTTGCATGCACCTTATGTACCCGATTTATGAGAATTGTGCGAGGGTGCTAAGTGCATACTACTGAGGTAGGTTATGCTTGTATTTGTAGTTATGTGTAGAGGCGAGTGTCCCCCGAGTTTTAATTATTAGTATTTAGGGGCGTGTGTCCCCATGATTTATGTCAGGGTTAGGTACTGTGGAATGGAACATCGTTATCTTATGTTCTGTGAGCTAGCTCCCTACGAGGTAGGGCTAGCTGATGTTTAGTTATTGTCTTTACTACACCCTCCTCAGGGATATCGACTAGGGCTTCTTGATATTTCATATTGTTCAACTTTAATTAAGAATATTTTGTAAAGTTAATGTTCAATGTTGTTTCATTTTGAGTGATTTGATTCATAGTTAACAATTTGAGTTTGTATAATTTTCAAGGTTATGTAACTGCTGATCTTTTGTGATGTTTTGGTTTATCAATAAATGAATTCTACTTACTATCTTTCTTTGAATTTGAAGTTAATTGTTACTACCCTATTTCATGTTTGCTAATAATTGTGACATTACCTGCAGATCATGCTGATGATTAACTAGTTTTGCTATACTGAGATTTGAGGTTATGAATTCTAGCTTTGTTTGAATTAAAATTAAATCCTTGCCTAGGCTAGGCGTGCTTGCTCATAGTTGGGAATCGCAGCCCACGTTTCTGCCTCTGCTATTGAAAATTGTTAGGTGCCATCACCATGTTGAGGTTAGCCCCAATGAAGGGGTGGTGATGATTCAATGAGTTAGTGGTTAAGCCAATGTATTGTGCATAGCATTGGGTGTGTTGTAGTTGGTAGATAATTCTGTGTTGTTCAACCTTTAACTGCCTTGAATTGTGTGTGTGTGTGGTTGTGAATAGGCTACGGAAAGCAGTGAAAGATTGATGTATTGCATAAATACTGCAGCAAAGGCTATTGCAGAGATGGAACCACTGTGTCTGCCATGCTTAGTGTGGCTAGGTGGTAGTTTGGGGTGTTGATATGGAGATTTGGTGGCCACTCGAAAACCAATTAAGGTGGTTTGGGGAATATATATAAGTGGTGAGGAAGTACCTGCCATAAGTATTTTGTGGCAACGACTGATGACTCAGGAAATATGTGTAACTACATGTTTTTTTAACATTGAGGCCTATGCAAATTTAAATTACGTGTCTATAAGAAATTAAAATAAAAAGTAATTATTTTACAGAAATTATCATGATGCATTATGCACTCTGTGCCGATCAATTTACGGTAAGGTAGTATACATATACCTATTCGGATTTCTAGCTCACAGAAAGATCAGTGTTTGTATTAAAGTCACAATGCACAAAGTTTCGTTTTATAGGTAATAAAATTTTTAGCTATTTTGTAGTTGGGGAGATGGGGCATGCGCCCTCCTGTGCCCCCTGAGGCTAAGTCTATGCACACAGAATCAAAACAGACAAACCTCAATAAAGTTACAAAGTGAAACACTATACTTACCACTTGTGGGTCTTCACTTTCAGCACCAACAAGTAAACAGCCTAACCTATTCTCATATCGTAGCCTTTTTTCAGGTTTACGTGGTGGGTCATATTCTTCAGGAGGTATGTACTTAATTACATGGTTGTCCACAACCTAAATGAAAACAGTCCTTATTTCAACATTCTTTAAATGATAAAGAGCAAATAAATCAATTCCATAAATAACTAAAATAATATAATTATGTATTTTTGTTGTAGGTACTTTTTTATCATTAAATTATTAAAAAATGTTAAATTTACAACATATGCTAAAACTATGAGGTAATAATGTCAAGTTTTTCAGGTAACCTATAAAGTGATGTTCACAAGGCAATACTGTACCAGATAAAAAGGTTACACAGCGATTGCTTGCTACAACATACACATAGCATTAATTAAGATTATTAAAATAATAACAACAACAACAACAACAACAGCAGCAGCTAAGTTTATATAGTTTTCACTAGTTCCAAAAATATTTGATGTAAAAAAAATATATATATGTGTACACACACATACACAGGATGTAACAGTAGTGATGGTCAATAATTCACACATGGAAAGTACTGGCCAAAAGAAGCTACAAATGTCCAATAAACATGGGTCCGGAAATCAACCGTTGTCGAGTTCTCATAACAAGTTGAATTGGAAACAAACTCCAAACGCATTTGGATTCCTAGGTAATTACGCTGGTATCTCAAGTTATGGGTTCGCCTATCAGGTTGTTGACGCATGCGCAACTACTCCCCTCGCTCCTTACATGCACTGTGCCGTACAGACAATCAGTTACCAAAGTAAAGGAACCATGAACGGAGGTTACGCTAATGAAGAGTACGCTGACATGCACATAATGTATGGCAAAGCTAATGGCAGTGCACTTCAGGCTGCACGATTGTATGAAGAAGCTTTTCCTCGCCGCAGGCAGCCCGACAGATGTCATTTACGAGGTTACATCAACGCCTTCGAGAAAGTGGGAGTTTCGCACATCATGTACGAGAAGGTAGATCTAGATCCATAACACCTGATGTTGAGGAAAGGGTGTTAGACATTGTACACGAACATCCGAGTATTTCAACAAGGAGGATTGCTATCCACGAGCGTGTGCTGAGTCATATGAATGTGTGGCAGATTTTACATCAGCAATTACTGTATCCATATCATCTCCAGCGTGTGCAAGCTCTCAACAATGCAGACTTCCCTCCTAGAGAGAATTTCTGCCAATGGATGCAACAACAGTGTATTTGAACCCCCTGTTTGTAAGCAGTATTCTGTTCACGGATGAAGCTGGGTTTACCCGTGACAGCAATTTCAACTTCCATAACTGTCACATTTGAGCTGATGTCAATCCTAATGCGACACACGTGTCATGACATCAGCAACATTTTTCATTGAACGTTTGGGCCGGACTGCTCAGAGACCGCATAATTGGACCACGCTTCCTACCACACAGACTAACCGGAGATCAGTACAGGCAGTTTCTGCGTACTGTACTTCCAGATCTGCTTCATGATGATGATGTTCCACTGAACCAACGCCTGAACATGTGGTTTATGCATGACGGTGCTCCAGCACATTTTCAATTACGTGTGCGCCGGCTTCTAACTCGACAGTATGGTCAACGTTGGATAGGTAGAGGAAGACCTGTGCCATGGCATCCAAGGTCACCGGATTTAAATCCCATGAATTTCGGTGTGTGGGGTCATGTCAAAAGCCTGGTCTATGCTAATGAGATCAACTCTCTTGAAGAATTACGCTTGCGGATTGAAGCAGCCTTCCAGCATTTACAGAATACACCAGACTGCCTGAGAGGATTCGCAGCTCGTTTCAGAGACGAGCTCAATGTTGCATTCAGACGCATGGGCAACATTCTGAACACCTTCTTTAAAGATTAGAAATTCCATGTGTTCCTACATACTGATCAACTGCAACAAACAATGTGTTCTATCTCGA
The DNA here is from genome assembly GCA_003012365.1 of Medauroidea extradentata. NCBI lineage: Eukaryota > Metazoa > Arthropoda > Insecta > Phasmatodea > Phasmatidae > Medauroidea > Medauroidea extradentata. The sequence goes on from PNEQ01003946.1 coordinate 66,499, forward strand.
CAACGGTTGATTTCCGGACCCATGTTTATTGGACATTTGTAGCTTGTTTTGGCCAGTACTTTCCATGTGTGAATTATTGACCATTACTTCTGTTACATCCTGTATAATTCCTGATAACATCCTCACATTGGAGTCCTTGGTTCAACTCCAGTAAAAGGCAGCCAGGAATTTTCCAAACTGAGTGTGTGACAGACACTGTTAAAGTGTTGGGGTTTTCTCCACATAACAATCATTTTCTTGTCTGCAATTCTTAACAATGGCAGTACTCCAAGAGTTGCCACTTTGTTAGGACAGCTGACTTTCAAATTGCTGACCCTGCCTGTACACAAGAAACTGAGCATATATTCTATATAACGTCGGCCTAGTTAACAAACCACGTAATTCCAAAAGTGATAATGATAAATGTGAGTTACGTGGTTTGTTAACTAGGCTGACGATAAGTTTGCTTGACTTGGACATTTCTTTTCTGAGAAAGATGCCTAGCAGCTCCTCTGTGGTGACTTTAAAAATACATTATCTCACAAATGTTTTCCTATATTATTGTTCCATTCCTGTAGCAATATTTTCTTCTTCTGAATGCCAAAAATGAAGTTGTCAGAAAGTGAACATTAAAAATGACTGAGCACTGCAGAATATAATTTAACATGTAAATCCCTACACTTGCTCATGCCACGGTTCTCCGGTAGGTAATACCCTTACACGTTTGTTTAGAAAATATTTGTTTTTTGTGCAATTCTAATAATTCATTATTTCTAAGAAAATGTGAACGTAAAAAATTTAACCTGTTACAACATAACATAGTTTATCTACCAAGACAATCAAGCAACTGACATGTTCTCAGCTAAAACTTGTACACCTCAAATGATAAGTGTGAGTGTGGATGCATTCCACATGAAGAGTGCGCAAGCAACTGTGGATGCAAGTGCAGGTGCAGAAGTTCATTATTTACAACATAGCCAACGTACATCTGGTCTTGATCTTTCCATATTTCAAGAATAACTTTGATGCAAGTTGGATATTAGGTGTCAAAGATAGTAGGAATTTAACAACTAAGCAGGACTGTGGAGTCAGTAACCAATTCTATCGACTCCGACTCCCAAGTTATATTCAACTGTCCAACTCCACCAAGACCACGACTTATTAACATTGTGACACAAGCAGATTGTATAATGTTTGTCTTTTAAATACACTTCATCATCATGGAGTGAATAGAAACTAGTAAATTTACTGAATAACCTCTTTAATTTTTTGCATAGTAACTACCTTCCAGGTACTCAGAAATTAACACTTGAACAATGCTTTAATAATTACTGTAATTTCTTTAACCATTTTAGAGTTTTATTTTCAGTTAACATTTATCTAATCTTGTTTAAATATGCACTTCATAAATTTGAATACTAGGATTTAAACATAAAATAAAAAAATGTAAATATAATATTTGTTATCCAAGTCAGATCTGGAGCCGGAGTAGCTATATTTTAATTGACTCCGACTCCAACTCCTACTCCACACAAAAATGCAGGAACTCAAGACTCCACAGCCCTGCAACTAAGTATTGGTGGGAATGTAGTTGTCATAGGTTCAGGGTTCTTGAAATGTTACTCTTAGGCAAAAACTCAGCTCAGAGAATAGCACGAGACTCTAAGTAAACAGCACGGTAAGGCGATCCCACATCAATGTAAACCAAATGTCAGTCCTGGAGTCATGGGCAGCTGTGAACCACCATGGTGCAGGCTTTCTTGTTCCACAAAGTTAGAAAATAACTTATGGGTAGGCTGTAATGATGGTAAGGTATTGGTATTAGTAAATGGATAATAAGTTGGAGTGACCTTTATCATTACTGTACAGTAATCTAGGTCTTGACACGTTCTTCAAAATCAAAGTTTGGCATGACATGTTCATAGTACACAGTGTTTGAATCTCTGCAGTGTGGTACGCAGGCATGCTTTATACACCATGTAGTCCAGAGTAGACTGACTGGCACAGTGAAGCTTAACGCTGAACCCAGACACAGTTGGTGCTAAAATTGCAATGGAAAAAAATGTGTGTTTAATCTACAAAAGAATACTAGAATCTGCTAAAACACAACTATGAAAAATTCTTGCAAGTACAAGGCTAAGGCAAAAAATTATACTTTAGGACTGTTTGCTACACTAGTATTCAGGCAGCAATGTGACAATTGGGAAAGTGCTCAAGAGTACTGTGTGCCGAACAGTCAAAGAGAGGCAGCAGTCTGGGTTGCATTTGCTTCAGCTGTCAGGTAAGAACGTAAAATAAGCTGTCCAGGTAAGAGAAATGAATAATAAACTTAATTACTAGCACAGGCACTGTCGGTACCTGAAGAAGAGTGGACAGAACTTTAGTACCGTCGTTCATCCACATTGGGTAGACACCTATCTTCCTGGCAATAACACCTGTTCTCCTGAGGCCGGGTGCCCATGTTCCTCTCTCCAAGGGTGGGTTTTTCAGTGGGCTCTGCTGATATGTGCTCACTCCACCAATTACTGCAGCAGGTCCAAACCTTTCTTCCACCACCTCCTTCACAAATAATTTGTTTTCTGGTGTCAAACTTTCATCATATTTCTGAAAAAGAGAAAAAAGATTTTGTACCAAAGAATACAGACTCTGCAGAAAGATTAAACATGTCATCTCATCAGTAACAAGGACTATATTATTAAACAAGGCGAAAAAATTAAATCACAATATACTTAACTCAAAACAATCAAAAAATAATATGAACAGCATAAGTGAAACATTAATGATTAAATCAGGGGTGCATTCATAAATAGGGTATTCCAATAATTCTTTAACCTTAAGGGCGCACCCTACCACAATTTTCATCACCATTTTTATATTATTTATTTGTACCAGATAAATTTTTTCTTATTTTAGACACAAAATGTGACTAAATTTGGCTCTTATGAAATTTTTTTACCTCTCATAATTTTTGCCTAATGGCTTGTTAAAGTCATATTTTGCATTTTTCCGTTTTAACGACTACACTAAAACCAACTGATATACCAAACTCAAAAAAATCACAGTGGATAAAGACACTGCAGGCTACAATGTCACGCTCATAAAAATAAAGAACACAAATTATTTGTATTAAAAAAAAATGATGAAACTAAAAATTTTAAAAATTCAATAATTTTTTTTAAATAGCCTACAAATAACATTATTCAATACTAAAATCTGTGACATGTACAAAATTGGATTATTTTGATAGAATTACCTAAGTATAAATTTATGATGTACAAATCTAAACTGAATTTAATGAAACATTTAATAAACAAAGCATTTATTTCAACTCATTACATTTTAAAGTTCAAACTCTGTAATGTATAGAGTATGAATTCTATATATTACATTACTGTTAGTGGACAGCACCAATATGTTCTCTTTGGGCCTGTGTTCTATGCATAACATGATATTTAATTTTTGTTGTATCTTCCAGACCGACACTCTAGGGTTATTACAGACGACTACGCCTGCTGTGCTGCCTTTATCTTGAGGTTGCACAAGCTACGTCAACAGCAACAACAGCTAGCGGGGACCCATGCGTACCACGGTGGTTTGATGATTGGGTTGCCTTCTCCATTTAACTGACAGTCAGAAACACTGCCAAGATATTGTTCACAACTTGAATGAGACCCTAGAGGATTATCAAGACCTAACAAACCATTCTAAGGTCCCGGAATGTGACGCACACAGCAGTTCAAACTGTGCCAGTTGACTTGCTTAAGAGCCAACAGCACTGAGCTGAAAAAAATGTCACCTGCCAAAACAGCACAAGTAGCAAGGGGCCACAGTGAATGGTGGGTGTGAGTTCAATCTGGAGGAAACAATAGCACTAGTTCACGACCATGACTATACTCATGGGTTTCCATCTCGCTACAGTTGTGTTCGACAAAATATTGCAAGTGGTTAAGTCGGGGATACCCCGGCCCTAAAACTTTACAGTTGATTACCATAACACATTTCTGAGACCAAATTTTCGTATCTTTGATTCTGGTGCAAGAGATCATGAGAAATTAATGTGTCAATCTGGTCATATATTTAAAACATACTAGCCTATCCAAGATTTTTTTTCTGTGCTAGATGCGTAAAACTTGTATGTAGAATTCAACAAATTTTACTAGCCTACTTTTAATTTACGTGGGCCTACCAAACACTATAGCAAAATACTGTACCCCAACACACTCAAATACGGTACCTATATGATATTGTATACGCTGACCCTAAAATAGTTGCAGATATATTTAACTCATACTTTTTAAATGCGGTCGATGAAATACTAAACAAAACACCAAAAGAACATATACCACCCACTCCTGTTATTCAGGGTACAGACTATCCTCCTAGAAGATATACAACCCAAAAAAAAAATAAAATAAAATAAAATAGAAAGAACAATTAATTCTTTACAATCAAATTTGCCCAGTGGATATGATGATATAAGTTGAAAAATTATTAAAGCAATGTGCATTTGAATTTAGTTCCCCACTAAGCCATATCTGCAATTCTATCTTTGAAACAGTCTTGCTTCATGATAGATTCAAACGGGTCATGGTCACACCACTGTTTAAAAAAGGGGACTGTACCAGTGCAGCCAATTACAGACCAATCTCTTAGCTCACTTCTTTTACAAAAGTCATTGAAAAATTAATTTCTATTAGATTGGTAAAACATTTTGAAAACCACATTTTATAAAATGTCCAATTTAGGATTAGAAAAAAACACACCAAGAAATGATGCAATTTTCAAACTCACAAATAGTATTCTAAATTCATTAGATAAAAAACTGTCTCCTATTGGAATTTTCGGATATTAAGAGGCCGTTCCAGTGTTCCAGGAGCATATATGCAGCCTGCATTGACTCTATGTAAATCAATGTTAATATTACAATCGCTATAGCAATAAGAGTACTACACATGTCTACATTATCTTTGTGTTCTATCAAACAGACAAGCGTTTTTATTTTCGTTGCATTCGCCGAAATCCAGTACGAAGAATGGTAGACTACAAATTTTACTAAACTTTTTTGTATTACTTTGAATATGTAACCAATTGTTATACTTGATTTTGCAGAACGTAGCTTGAATGAGAACTGCTACATCTTTGGTCAAATGCCAGTACAATTTTGATATGCGTAATACTTTTATTGCTACAGCGATAGTAAGATTAGCCTTGATTTATAAGGGGTTAATGAGGGTTACATACATGCCCCTGAAACACTGGAACGGCCTCGTAAGATTTTATGGTGTTACAGAAAATAATTTACCATGTTCACTGAACCATAACATAGTCTCTGGTGATTTAGAAGAAGAACTTAGACGAATTGCAAGTATCACAATTACAGAACTGAATTCATAGTTTGCTGCCAATAAAGGTATATCTTAATTAATATAGATAAAACACACATTATGAATTTTCTGACTTAAGAACAGCAAACGGATCGACATAAATATCACCAGTAATACAGAAAAAAATTAATGAAACAAAACTAAATCTAAATTTCTTGGCCTACAAGTGAACACTTTTATAAATTGGAAATCCGCATTGAATATAATTTACCAAAACTCAGTTCTGCTTGTTTTGCTATATGTAATATTGTAGAAACCTTAAACAAGGACATAATAAAAATGATCTATTTTGCATATTGTCACTATCACAGGGTGGTTACAAACTGTTGGGAATATAATTCCCTGACTTTTCCCACCCAAATTGAAAATTTTCCCTGACCTTATAATTTTTTTAACCCAATTTTTTATGCTTTATAAAAGAAATCATTTTTTCTTTGTCCAATTCAATGCACTTTGCACATAGTACAAGTTTTAAAGTACTACTAATATAACATTTATGTTGTTTCTAAACCATTCTTGCAATGGGGCAAGTTGAAAATCAAATAAATATTATGGATAAACGCCATAGCAGCAAACTGTGAGTCAAAGGAAACCAGACAATACATGCAAACAGAAAAGTAAACCACCGAAAGCATCCTTTCGCTTGTCTGCATGTATTATCCGGTTTTGTGTGACAAACCATTTGCTGCAACTTTGTATGTCCAAAATACTTCTACGACTTGTAACATTTGCATGAAAAATACATGCCTCAGAAAACACTGATTGCATAGTAAACACACCAACAACATATTTTGTGTGCTCTATTTTTGCAAGTATATTAAGTATGCCTATAATAATATAAAAATTTGAACTGAAAGTTACAACTCTTAAGTACATTTTGATGGTAAGAAATTTACAGTAATACGTAACTTATGGCTTCTCACAATCGACAAATTAAAAGGCCTACTACATGAATAAAATATTTGTTTAAAAACTTCTTACCTCAGGAAACACAGATTCATTACATAGTTTACACAATGTAAACAATATACTTTGCGTACTCTAATCCTGCATGTTGAAATAAAATAATTAAGTCAAAATTACAACACACAGTTGCAACTAAAGTAATTAATTTAAATTGATGTCAAAAATTCAGAGTAATACAATTGTTACATTGGGAAATTAAATTTACAATTTCATGCAGTACACAAATTATGTGTGGAAAAAATTCTCATCCGATAATAAACATATTTCACGATTACTTACTACCTACAATCAAAAAGCCCAGTACTATACAAGATTACACAAAAATAATTCCTTGGAAAAATTTAATTTTATGAGTATTGTAGAGGTACTCACTGAGAGATCCTGTGAAGTGTGCTTGCCATAAGAGTGTAAAGCAGTACTTTAATCAGATTTTTTGTAACTCTACAACCTCCTAGCTCCCATCCCCCCCTCCACCAAAGAGGGGTTCCTCTTCTATCTCCAGCCATGTTAAGTTCTTCCCCCTTGACACCTCAACCATCTTATTCACAAGCAAGCGCACACCGTTGCTCTAAAAATAGAATTCCGCCCGCCCTTTCTACCATCCCTTCTTGCCAATAGGTGACTGTGTGTTACAAATTAAAGTTGATGAAAACAACAAGAAAGAAAGAAAACAGCATGGGAGGATGCAAGTGTTTGCTTTCTCATGTTTCATGTTACAAAATATAGCTGTATCATTTTACAAGCTGGTAGCTGCTTTTCACACTAACGGAGATTAGCGCACGTAAAAAAAAAAACCGCTGACATGCTATCAGCCTTTGGCATCAGAAGGAAGCATCTGAGGGAGGGGAGCCTAAGAGAGAGACGAGAGACGTGCACGTAAAAAAAAAGCCGAAGGCGACACGTTATCAGACTAGCGCCTAGATCCAGGACCTCTAAGCACAGTGCCGCATGCGCAGTAACACTTTCCCCTCCACTCGTCCCTTCTCTTTCCAACCCACCATGCTCTCTCACTCTCCAGCCTTCCCCTCCCTTCGCCCATCCATACCCCCTTACCCGCATTCACACTGTACGGACGGAGGCTAACCTATGGAGTATGAATTAATTTACACATTACACAAGCAATTCCTTTGCCGCGCGTCACTCGGAGACGAAGTATAACTGAAATTGTGCTGTGTCTTCTCACATTATTTTTTTTACATTATCCTCCAACAACACAGTAAATGACTATATGTAATTTTTCTCAAAGATGATTTTCACGGGCTTGTATATTTTGCTCATCAATGAGCATCAACACGGCTACTGAAATATACTCAGCAACGTGTACTATAGTTTTACCATAGCACTGTTATGTTCCGGTTACTGTTTGGGAAATGTGAAAGGTACTGGGTTCGTTTCCCAATCCAGTCTGGATGTAAATTTTTATTCGTATAAAATGGTCACTGAAATGTTTCTAACAACATTTGTCACAGAATCAGCTCAGAATACATGAAATTTACCTTGCCGCATTAAAAAATGAGGACGGGAGGTGTTGGGCACAAAGGTGAGGAGGGGGCGGCACCAATCAGTGTAATGTTTTACAAAAATTTCATTGTACTTATTTATTTATTTTTAGCTGTAAAAAGGTTGTTAATAATCCAGCTGCTGATAATTTTCTTTAAGATTCAAATCTAAGTCGGATATACTTTTTTTGTGTTTTATTGTTGAACATCATTGTACCTTAAATTTTTAAAATGACAGCAATTTAAAAATAAACAAATCTTTCCTACCTGAAAACAACTTTTTAAAGAGCAATAATTATGAATATGAGAATATTAAAACTTTTATTTTCGTTCCAATATTGAATAGACTCTGCACATTAAATGTTTAAAAAAGCTTATTTTCTTGACATCACTTTCCGTACACTTGTTACAAAACAATAAAAAACAAGTTAACTTTTAAAATTCTTGGTATTGCCGATATAAGGTTGAACAGTCATGTCAATGTAAATTTTTAAAATAAAGCTTATTGTTTAAAGAAATGTCTTTCCTAATATATAAAACAACATACTAATATGAAAATTTGAACATTATTATTCATTATGGCATTTCTTTGTTTTAACTTTGAATAATAATTTCAAATAAATATTACGTTAATAACAACTTCAAGAACTAATTCTTCAAACTCTTCAAAAGCATAATAATTTGAAATCTTACATCAATGACTACTGACATTTGTCTGGTAACATTAGTCACAGAATCAACTCGGGATGCATTAAATTTATTGTGCCACATAAAAAATGAAGGTGTGATGTGTTGGGCACAGTGATGAGGTGGGGTAGCCAATGTGAATATTATTTTATAAAAATAAGTATGTACGTATGGATGTACATACTTTTTTTTTACTTTAAAAAGTTGGTTAAAGATTCAAGCTGCTGATATATTTTTGGGATTCAATTGTTCTGTGTTGTGTTGTTGAACATCACTGTAGGGCCAACATTAAATATCAAAATAACGATAGTTGAAAAAAAAAACTTTCCTTACTTAAGACAACATTTTAATGAGCGATAATCACACGTGAACCTGAAACCATGTTTTTGTATTCGCTCCGATGTTAAATAATTACTTGCACATTAAATGTTTCAAAATGCTTATTTTAAGAATTCTCTTTCCTTACACTCGCTACAACACAATGCTATGCAGTTATTTACATGAGCATTTAACTTATAAATTTATTACTACTATACAGTAGAATAGTAATGCCACATAAACTTTTTTAAAATAAAGCTTATTATTTAAAGAAATATATTTCGTAACACTTAATGATATTCATGCAATACGTATTTTTGTATAAAACTCTTATTTAATGTGTTACCGTAAATATTGAAATAACACTACAAGGAATCTCTTCATACCACGTAAAGGGGCTCGAGGTTAGCACAGTGGTTAGACCACTCGCCTCCCACTAAGCCGATCCGAGCTCGACCCCGGCAGAGTCGGTACCCATATTTTCGCATATGGGAATCGTTCCAGACGATGTCGCTGATCGGCGGGCTTTCTCGGGGATCTCCCGTTTCCACATCCCTTCATTCCGACGCTGTTTCATGCAACAAGTCATCCCTCGTCAGTTCTAAAGACCTGATGTTAAGGGCTAACCGAAACCTCTTCACTAACACTTAACACAATAAGCAATTTTTCCAGCACTTTAAACAACACAACGTGCAATTTCTTTAACGTGAATTTAAACCGTTGTTCAGTAATAGAAAAAAATAAAGTACTATTCAAACTCTTTTTACATAGACTTACAAAATAAAATCCACCCTCCCACTCACTCTGGCTCTTAAGGGCCCTCCTTACCCGCGATAAAAAACGTTGCTGTGAGTTACAGCTATTATTTTTGTACGAAACTATTTAACGCGCATTATATTTGTTTATATACGAAAAGAGCACACATTTCTAACTATGTAGCCATAATTTTAAAAAGTTCGTCACGCCTAATCAGAAACATAATTTTCGGGCCCCTCAAAACTGCAAAAACAAAATGTTTTCCCAGGCTGCTGTATCTGGAAAAATAACAACCAGATAAAAAAAAACAATACAAACATGCACTAGACTTCGAACTATGCTGCCCAAAAATAAAATAATTGTGTCACTGCACTGCACACCAGCCAAGTGGCTTGCGTGAAGAAGCGATAATGCATGTCATATACCGGTCAGAGGCACCCTTACCACTTCATCAATTTTTAATCTCACACACACACACACACACACACACACACACACACCCACACACACACACACTCAGTCTATTCAGGGAGGGTCCTTATAGGTGTTCAAAAGCGGTAAAATCAAAAGTTTATATTTTTATGAAATATTGTTAGTTTTGTAGACAATACTTCTGAGTGCATGTTACTCTTACATAACAATTATATCTCTCATAGTTTTCTCATAACGGGGTGTCAAAGTCAAACTTTGCTTCTTACACTGCCATGCAAATAGTGAAAACCAACTGACCTACTTAAACAAAATTATTCACTGCGAACTTACACCTTATGAGCTACGTAATAAAACATTTAAAAAAATACACAGCGTAGTACTTAGAATTTAAAAAAATCGCAAAAGTACAGGAAAAAAGTAGAAATTCAGCAATTAGTTTTAAATAGTTCGCTGGATTTTACAAATGTTTTATTACGTCGCCCATAGTATGTTATTTCACTGTGAATTATTTAACGCAAGTACGTCAGTTAATTTTCATTATTAGCATGGCAGCAGAAAATGCAAATTTTGGCTCTTACGCACCGTTATAAGGAAACTTCGCTAGCTAAAATTGTTTCGTAAGAGGAAACTCCACTCACAAGTATCGCCTACAAAACTACACTGTTTCATAAAAACATAAAATTATGACTTTATCGCACATGAACACCCTTAATACATTCAACGAGTGTATCAACACCAGTTCCCGTTTTTATCGAAATATAATTATAATCATACAAAACACAACACTTTTAGTCTGTTAATTACAAATTAGTTTATGTTGAGAAACATAATCCCTTGTTTAGTACTGCTGAATTCAGGACTGAGGAAATTTCGTCCCTCAATGAACAGCTGTTTTTCCAGCAATACAAACACTGAAGTCAAAGTGTTTGTGTTACTTATTTACTATAGATAAACATGTAAATCTACTATTATCTAAGTGCTCTCTGTTACATGAAATATTTTATTTGTTTTCTCCAGGACGTGGTTAGTTTTCCATGATCTTGCCTTTGAGTATGATGCCTGCGACAATTCTTAATGCACTCGCCTTCTTGCCGCGTGTTTGTGTGAGTGAGGCACGGCACGAAGGGCGAAGTTGACTGGCTTATCTGGTGTGGTATCACCTCTAGCGCTAGACAACTGAAACAACGTGCAGTGGTATCGTAGATCACTCGCCTGACTGACACTTTCAGTGGTGAGCCCATATTTTTATTGGTGAAAATATTAAAGCGGAGAACATTGCGTGTTTCTAGAAGAGTTTCACATGAATCCTATGAGCAGTTTTTCATATATAACATATTGAAAAATCTGTTTTTAGCCATTTGAGGGGTTCGGAAATTATTTTGCTAATCTATGTGATGTTTTGAAAGTACCTGTCAGTCATTGTTTGAAGTACATTTTCTTTTCATACATTGACACAATAAGCATGTGTTGAACAGATAGGCTACATAAAAAAACGTATTTAAAGACACACTGCAACACATTTTAAGCGCGTGGTAGGCAGTGCCTTTAAGGGTGTTCAAGTGCGATAAAGTTATAATCTTATGTTTATATGAAATAGTGTTAGTTTTGTAGACAATATTTGTGTGTGCAATTTTCCTCTTACGAAACAATTTTAGCTGTTGTAGTTTACTCATAACGATGCGTCAATGTCAAAATTTGCATGTCCTGCCGCCATGCAAGTAGTGAAAACCAATTGACTGGCATACGTGAAATAATTCACAGTTAAATGGCGTACTATGGGCTACGTAAAAAATATTTGAAAAATTCCCACGAATCGTTTATATATTTTTTAAAAATTGCTGAATTTGACACTTTTTTCTATTCTTTTGCAATATTTTTAAATTAAAAATATTATGTTGTGGGTTTTTAAATGTTATATGTCAAAGCTCTTTGGATGTAAGTTCACAACGAATTATTTTGTATAAGTTGGTCAGTTGGTTTTCATCATTTACAAGACAGCATAAAAAACTAATTTTGACTTTGAAACCCCGTTATGAGAAAACTACGAGAGCTAAAATTGTTTCGTAAAAGTAAAATGTACTCACAAGTCTCGTCTACAAAACTAACAATATTTCATAAAAATAAAAAATATATATGATTTTATTGCACTAAGTTCCTTTGGTTTCGAGAAAGACTTTCGTTTGTTTGTACATCTCATTTTTTGGGAAAATTTTTAAGTAATTTTCTTATTTGTCGGGTTATTGTCTGGGAGTAGTTTTCAGATTAGTATCTGAACTCCTACACTTCCGAAGTGCCAGCAATGTTAGAAGTGCCAGAGAAGGAGGTTTTTCTATTACCGAGAGTTCTTCTGTTTGTGTGAAATGTTTATTTTCGGTCATTTTCTTAATCAACGCACGCTTCCGCGATTCAAAACCCAATTTAACTGTCACTTCTTCACCACCATTTGCTTGTGTTTCAATAACGAGCTATTATATTAGATTTGCTCTTTTGTGCTTGTACCTTCAGCAAATATGTTTACACGGCACACATGATGAATATGTATTCAAATATTCAATGTAATAGACGAGAAAAAACGTGAACCCTTTGTATTCAGTGCAGTTTATCTTGCACTGGCAACTGTCTTCAACATATTTGACACAAACTTTACTAATGTGTGCCTTCACCCAGCCTCCTTCTCTTCCGTGTAAAGTGTTCTGCCAGTTTTAACATAGCAAAGTACGTTTGTGTTGGTAACTGCTTGTATAATATGTGCATGCAAACATTTAAGCGGTAAATAATAGTGAAAATCTTCACCAAATTGAAGGTTGTACGTTGCGACCGAAGCGGTGGTGGTGGTGGTGGTGGATGGCAAGGCAACACGCTGGCTGGCGAGCGGCAGGGAGGGGGTACACGGCATGTGAGGTGCGGCAAGGAGAAGGAACGCGGCAGTGCGCATGCGCCACTTGCTTAGAGGTCCTGGATCTAGGCGCTAGTACGTTATCAGCCTTCTGCATCAGCAGGAAGCTGGTACCGTGATGTCCGATGAAAGGCACCAGACGCGTCTTCACGCTTGCCAGTCCGCGCTGCTCCATTCATGTAGGCCTCATTTTAACTGATTTTAACTATTACTTTTCGATTTCCGAAAAAGGAAATGGGGCGGTGAATTTTCCCTGACCTTTTCAGGCTACTAAAATTCCCTGACTATTCCCGGTTTTCCCACCCTGTCGCCACCCTGTATCATGACGTACTGCATCATATTTTGGGGCAATTCCCCTGACAGTGAAAAAAGTGTTTTCTATGCAAAAACGAGCAGTTAGAATAATGAACGGTAAACAACAGACAGACTCCTGTAGACCACAATAAAATTTTTCAGAAAAATGAATTCTTTCACAAACACGACACTAAAAATAAAAAACACATTCACATGCCCTCTGTAAATTTAAAATTAGTACAAAAAGGACAGTACTATTCCGGTAGTCATATTTTTTACAAATTGCCAAAACATTTACAGGAACTATTTTTCTCATATCCTAACCTTTCAAAAATAACTGAAGGACTTTCTTGCCAAACATGATGTTTACTCAGTAGAAGAGTACTTGGATCATATGAAGGGCACATGCAGTGTCTTTCTCGCTTTTCTTTTTTGTTTCAGATTAGGTAGGCCCTAATGAAGATGTGGTCCAACCAATGTTGACAAAATTTTTGTTCAAGATAATGAAGATAGTTTAAATATTTTTACTGTATATAAATATATAACTTTATCTTATGTAATTTATATGACTTGTCCAACATCTTTGTACCATTATGTACAGAAAAAAGATAATAGGGATGCAATAAAACAAACAAGCAAAAACATTCCCAGATGCAGATGCATGCCATTCAGTAAAAAAGTAGTCTATATCAGGAATCACACAGCTGCAGGAACAGATTTAGTATAAACACATTTTGATTGGTAGCTAAACCATACTCACAACACGCTCTTTCTTCAAATACCAAGACGGATAACGAATCCTTGGTACTGGTACTTGTTTTTTCGTCCTAATCTGGGTAAAGTTGCCTGTAATACTGGAAAAAAAAAATACTATCATTTAGTTGCAGAAAATTAAAAATGATTTACATACTGTACAGTTATACTCCTACAGGCGTGCACTTTATTCACATTAAAAAAAATTTTGATTTTGTATTTTAAAATGAAAAATATCCAGAAACTCCTTACTAACAGGTTCCTAAAAGGTCGCTTAAATAATCTCTTATTTAAACATTTAGTAACAGTAACTTACTAAAATATTTATTTTGCCAAGGTTTAAGGTGGCTGCCAATGAGTGGCCACGCCAGCCGTGTCTCAAGTTTGAAGATAGGAATTGATTGCAATTCCCGAAATGTTGCATTCTATTACTGAATGGAACTTCTGTCATTTGTTTGTTGTCCACTGTCCACTGTTGTTTTTTTGTCTAGTTCCATCTTTTTTAATGTTGGAACTTTGGGTTTTTTATACATAAAGAAAAACCAAAGTCCCAATATGAAAAAAGATGGACAGGTCCATTTTTTGTGTCTAAGTGCTGTCGACATCTGACTGAATTCTATCTTTCGAGTTCTTGCTGTTAAATAGGCCTACCTATAACAAATGACTGAATTCCTCAGGGATTGGCTTTTTTTGTATAATAATAATAATACTTGCGATTGAGCTGATGCCCGGTGGCAAGTCGCTATTCCTTCAATCCTTACCCCTTAGTAATCGCCCCCTGAACTGACCTACACTCCTCGCTGTAACTATATCCTCCCGCAGCGCATTCCACTCCCTCACCGTCCTCACCAACATGGACTGCTTTCCCCTCTCAGTCCTCCTCCAAGTTCTCT
>PNEQ01003947.1:3173-20043 GCA_003012365.1 Medauroidea extradentata
GAGCTCTTTCCAAAATAAAATCCCGAATTAATACTGAATTTACAGTTTTTCATGTTGTCGTTACTACCTTCTTCTGTTCTACAATCAGAAACAGAGTCCCCACTAAAACTACTGTGTTCAGAACTATCGTCTGCCTGTAAGTCGACTAGGTTATCTGATACTGTAACCTCCGGCTGTTGTAGACTCTGGTCGCTTACACCGTCTGTCTGAATTTTTAACTTAAGCTCGTGTTCCTTTTTAGCCTCGCTACGAGTCCATTTCTTTATCTCTGTAAACATATCCTGCCACCTAATAACATAATCCACATAACCTAAACAAGTCCTACTAACAACAGGAGAGAGAGATAAAAAAACAAATGATAGTTAACCTCAAAACAATGTCGTGTCAGCTTGTAGCGCAGTGCTACCAACTCAGCAGCCTCGCGTCGCATCACAAAAGCTTAAATACTACAGTAGAATTTAATTATAGCTATCTTATCTAATTATATAATAATAATAATAATAATAAATAAAAAACATTTACTTCTTCTAGAAACTCACAACAGTAACCTTACCACTTGCTAATGTTGCAAAGCCAGACCACCCCCAAAAACGAACGAACAACCAAAATGTCGTTTGCGAGTCCAATAGGCCCGACCCTAACCTCAACAAAACACTAGCAAGCGCCCTACACCAAATTTAATGCCACGTTGATTTGATCAGTTCCGACTACCGTGTCTCTTAAAACAACAAACGTCCACCTCCACTATGAGCTATAAAAAGAAAATATCGGCACATAATCTATAAGAGACCTAATTTATTTCAAGGGGTTAGCTTGCGACCCCAATTTATGACCAAATAAAAACAACTCTCCGGGGCTGTAGCCGCAAAACGGCAAAACACGGTACTAAAATCTAGGTAACTGTGATGAGCTTCTGTGACATGCTAAAAAAAAAACTAAATAAAATTAAATTGACCAAACACTAAGACCTATCCTGAAAGTTCCTAACGTCCTCGGCTGCTTTAACAACAGGCTAGCATAACTAATTAAAAGAAATAAAACAACTCGAGACTGAATACAAATATATTTCTAACACAACAAGGGTCTTAATCATTAAGTAAATATATGAAAATAAAATTATTCGTCTACACATGACTCAATTTAATTTTCAACGAGACTTCAGTTACAACAAACAATAATCTTGCTTCAAAAATAAAATGTAAACTTTCGACAAAAAGAATAATTGGGTTCAATCACCCAAGTTAACATGACTGCGTAAACACAAAAAAAAACTATCTTAAAGATCAGAGACTGGTATCTTGACCAAAAAAAATAAAGGTCCAGATAGCAAGCAAAACAATATTTATAAATTTAAAGTACGTTTTAAAGATTACCTTGGTCAGCGACAAAAATATACAAAACGTGAATTTCCTTTAACTAAAGTAATAGAGACTTCAAAACCTAATCAAAGTACGAAATGAATAAATATTCTCCCGGTGAATTCTATAAGTATCCAAGAGCAGTGAACATCATTCTAAGAAACTAAAAATTTAATAATAATTATTATAATTACTTAAGATTAATTCGACGACAATAACTTGAACGACTCTGCCTAAATACTGAAAACGTCGTGGCAACTACGTACAATGAAATCGTCTCGACGAGTCGGTCTGTAATTCACGGGACCCTAACTTCGACTGCCTCTAGTGGGCCGTGGATATCTCTTAAAAACTACATGTTGTGCTAACTACATACTAAAAAAAAACAAGTGTCTAAGACCTAACCACACTAGCCTTATGTCTTCATGTTGGCGTCCTAGGCGACCTGCCTCCGAGGGTCGTATGTCCGTCTTCTTCCATGATCGGCAAGAAACTCTCCCCCCTCACTTATCCTCATGCCATCTTAAAAACCACTCCACACCGCAAAAACTTACTCCACGTGGAGTCCTACTCGCCAATCAAGGATTGAATATCCTGTTAACCGACCAATCCACACCTCCATGGTGACACAACTCTGCTGACGGCAGAGCACTCTGTGCAACGTCCGTACAAGTAAAACAAAAGACTAACAACCGCCGGTGCAAGGCTTGCCAACTCAGGTCAGTGTCCTACACTACAACTGTAGTCGCAGCTGCCTGGTAAGAGGAAGGGGGGGGGGGGAGTGGGACCACATTCAGGAGTTATTGACCCGATGCCAAGCGGCGCAAGCAGTAGACGGAGGGTGAGGGTTGCACATAGCCCACCCCCCTCCTACCACCTCTCCAAAGCTCACCCTCCACCCAAGTCGACAGTCAGCGCTGCGTCTCACTCTTTCCCCCCTCTACTCCCCAGCTCCCCAGCTCTTCCACGTCAGAAGCCCGTCACGGCCAGTGACCGTGCTAGGACACGTTAACGAGAAGAAAAAAACGACCGAGAGAAAAGAAAAAAAACAAACAGAAAAGTCTAAAGACATCTTTGCTCAATCTAGCGCATGCAGCAACATTAAAACAAAAGGTCATTCAACTTCACTGAAGATCTAAAATCCGATAAGCGCGACTTTATATCTTAACAAAAAATCATCCTAAAAAAATTTTAAAACCTGAGAACTAACCAACGTAACAATACTGTAGGTCTGCTCTTCAACTTCACCTCTGGTAATGATCGTCACCTGTAACTTTCTTTATACCATATTCACTAACATGACTTTTTACCAGAATCTCTGTATATCGTATTTACCAACATATTAGATGATTATTTTTTTCATATTTTTGGCCTTCCAAATTGCTGCTCGTCTAATATGAAGGTGCAACAATTTTTGGTAACCTAAAAATAATTTGAAAGTTAAGCTCTAAGCTGTGGAATTGTATGATATTTCAAGGAATTGCATTTTTCGTCACAAATGAAAACGAGTGCCCTGTTTTTTTAATAAAATTTATGGTACAAAATTTTGTTGAGCATCATATTCATAACAAAGGACACTTTTACCTCGCAGCGAAGCGGCGATCAAAGCAGCTGGAGCGCGAACCTAAATCATTAGTCTAGCCAGCCCACAACTCTCGGCGGTGAATACGAGGATCTAGGTTCGCATGCTTAGATCCTTTGTCTCGCAAGCACAAAACTCTCGAGCGGAGAAAACTAGGATCCAGGTACCGCGTGCCTAGATCATTTGTCTCACCAGCACAAATCTCTTGGGCGAAGAAAACAAGGATCTGGGTAACGTGTGCCTAGATCACTTGTCTCGCCAGCACAAAACTCTCAGGCGGAGAAAATGAGGATCTAGGTACCGTACCACCCATTCTTGTGTTTACTGTCTAGTGCTAGACTGGCAGGCGACAACAGCGAATCGATGACAGGAATGTGATGACCTGCAGACGTTGTAGCCAGGCGTTGCCATGTAGCGTGTGATATGACGTTGCAATGTAGTGCGCAGTGTGGTGTCAGTCTGGCGTTGCCAAGTCGCGCACAGCTGCCGGCAACTGATGATGTCGCTGGCCACGTGTGCCTCCGCCATGCATTTCCTTGGCTCTGGGGTGCCTGGAGGGCAGTAGTAGCCTTTTATTGGTTTATGTTTCTCCTGTGATGTTTATATAATGGTAATAAATGCATTGAAAATAATTAAACTAAATTTTTAATGTTTCTGGCAAAGGAAAAATATATTTTTCTGTCTGGAAGTTTTTTCTCAAGATTTTGTACCTTCAAAACCATGACTCGTCTTATATGCCGTGTCGTCCTGTATGCCGGCAAATACGGTACTTGGCAACACTGTAGAATGTGCTCTGAAAACCTCTTGCTAAATCTTATCTCACTTTTCACAGAATGTTTTGAAGTAATAATTACTTAAGTCTAGTTTTTAATTATATAAATTGTTGCCTCTGGTCAGGAATAAGGTCAAGGGGTGGAGTGTGGGTAGCTAATGTTTGCACGAACATGAGACGTGATGGGTGTAAGATACAACACAGCTTGCAACAGCAGACTCCCCTTATCTGATGAGTGTTATAAGAATGAGCCGGGTGAGAATGCCATTGGGCGAGGGACAAGATCCTCAAAATATGGAAAGGTCTTGAACATTCAAGTTAAAGTAAAGTTTTTAGTAATTTGAGTTTGCGAGTGGAAATGTGCTTGGTGAAGTGCCACTCATCAGTCTCTAAACAGGACCTCCCTTTGTTTTTATCTGTGACTTCAGGGGACTGATCAGAGGTTTTCTCAGTCACAGATATTCCCTGAGGATCTTACCGACGCACGGAGCTTCGTCTGTTTTTTATCTCTACTGACTGACTTAGCTTGGTATTGCTTACAAAGTTCAAGAAGAGTAGGTGCTTTGCCTGGTAGAGGTACCGTATGTATGGCTGAAAGGATCACTATCTTTAAGATAAAAGGAGAGTCAGACATAGTTAGAATTTTATCTGCGCAGGCTGCGTTAATTTCCCCAAGAGCCATATAGTTACAGAGCATGCGCTAGATTGCAGCACCTTTGTTTTCCCCTCCTCCTTTACCCTGCCTTGACAATCCAGCACGCCATTCATCTCAGGGCCGGTGTTCGTTCTAGGAGCTTGCGATGATGGGTTATGTTTCCGTAACCTTGATTCGGGTACATCCGAATTCGCCACTTCCTCTTTTCCCTCGTCATACCTGCATCGCTTGCAGGGTGAAGGGACCTCCCCTACCATCAAACCGTACTTCCCAACTTTTCATACCGCACAGTGTGTAATAATTAGAGGCAGGAAGTTTTAGTGAAAATATTTAGGCAGCACTTTGTTTGAATGTCTTACGTGTGCACCTGCAGCTATGCTTAGTGGCCACACTTGCAAATAAAAGACACAGATAGTTGTTTTGAAGTTTACTCACCATGAACAAAATACTGGTACTCGCAGAAGGCCAATGCCAGTTAAGTGGATCTGGAGCACAAACCTCTCCAGTAGGTGACGCAGTAAAACAGCATAGGGCTGGTGGTATACTTAATGTGCGAACTTACGCCCCTGGACGCGACGGCCGGCAGGGGATGAGGAGCCCCGGGTCAAAACAGCAAAAACTGTTCCGGTAAATTAAATTATAACTATTGAAAACTAAAGATGGCTGGTGCAAAACTGATGAAGGACCCAGGTAGACAAAAATTCATCTAGCTCCTCCATTCGTCTACTTCCGACTAACTGAAAAATGGTGTCCTGCGTTGCCAAGCCAGCCCTGTGAATTTAAGAGAGCCTCTGAAAGGGGGCATCGCTTCTCGTGCTGTGTGAACTGCTGTCGCAGGGTTACAGTGCTCTTTTTGACAAAGGCATAGTTTTTACCTGTGAAAGACAGCCAGTTAATGGGAAATGTCAGTAGCACTGGTTATAGTCAGGTGTTACTGATCTAAAAGTTGCTTATTTCTGCTTCCAAGTGCACAACTGTTTCACCGAGTGACATTTGACAGGGGGAATTAAAGATGTAGTGCTGAAATATAAGCGTGTAAAGGCTTGTGTGGATTTGTTAAGCTTCGTGTGGAGCTTCAGTCCCCCCTCCGCAGTTGTCAGCAAGAGCAACGGAAGGCTTGTTACGCAAAATAACTATACCATCACAGATTTTGGGCAAGCGTGAAGAATTGGACTGGTGTACAAAAAAGAACGCAGTTTCAAGTAATGGGCGCCTGCGATCTGCGAACCAAGTCTATAGCGAGGATGTAAACCGTAAACTATATTTACTAAGAGCAATTTTTAAAGGGATTGTGTCCATTTCCAAACGTAAGCAAAAGGGCAGAACTGTAGGCGCCCATTACCAGCACTTACTCTAGCCAGCATCTTAAATTGCAGAATTTAGCAGCTATTGGATTAAAATTTAATGTTTTTTGTAACAGTTAATCCTGAGAAAGAAAGAAAATGTGCTATGTTGCAGCTGCCTAAAAACAACCTAACAGTTTATTCATGAAATTTGTTTACAGTTTCATAGTAATCTTTCAGTTATAGTTGTGAACCACCTGCAGTATTCAAACCATACTACATCACAATAGTACAATTGAAGTAAAACAACGGGGAGTCACAATAAGAATGAGGAAGGAGAGGGGTCGAAACAGCGGAGTTGCTAGACTACCAAAGCAGGAACACACGGACCTTTAAAAGCAAGCGTTATATTGAACACATGATTTACAGGAATTTACAATTCAGCAAATAAAGGAAAGCTCTCATCAAATTGGACAGAGGAAAGGAACTACCCGAGCCGGATTCATTACTTGAATAGTTCAATAGATTACATGCTTACTGTAGTTCCGACTGGAATGAAGGAAGGGTGCGAGCCTGCCCAAGTCCCACTAGCGACTGACTGTCCAGAAGGCACAGGCCACGAAGGAAGGCGAACGGAGAGGTGGGGGGGGGGAGAAATAGGGTGCGCGCGCACACGTCAATAATGGGAGGAGAAGGCAACGAGGATAGCAGCGCACACTGCGGTGGCGGCGAGAATAACAGTCTAAAGCGGGGATTTCAAAACTTCTCAGTCTTTGCTCACTCAGGCTACAGCCCATCACCACTCCCCCCCCCCCCCCCATATTCCTCTTCTTCTCCTCAAAATTGATAACCAGATCAGTTCAAACAGACATGGGGGTGTGTAACTCCAAAATTAACAAATGTCAGTCCAACCTGGGTATTTGCATCATCGCACTGGACTGAGGAGAGCTGAGCAGCATTCTGATGAGACCAACAACTCAACGGTCACCTCAGCACAGGTGAGATCCAGACTCCCGTCTGACGACTGTCGGAGAAAGGAGACACCACCGCCAGCCCGCTAGCCAATCGTGTGCCGCCAAGGAAAGGGACCCAGGAACACCACATGAAAGCAAAACAATATTTATAACTCATGACTCGACAATGCACCCTGTAAATGTTTGCAAAAAAAACAACAAAATTTTCAATGAATCTGTCGCAACACAAAATATGTATGTATGCTTACTAATATCATAGAAATATGCAAATTTTAATAATAAAGTTCTAAAATCAATACCCATATAAACATTCAAATGAAATTACTCATAAATAATCAAATCAGGTACATATTCAACAATTTAAATACCTCTGGTTCACATCCCATATTTTATTCATATAAATCAAACAATAATAAGATAAAAATCGCAGACAATTAGAACAACCAGCTGGTACAATAATATAATGTCCATATAAATAATTTCATCAAACTTACAAACTAAGCACGCAACTTTATCTAAATATTACATAGTTCAGACCTTATGACTAACACACTTCATCCATCACCATTCATAGCATGTTAGTCAACTAACCTACATTAATTCTACTCTACTACTTCCTAACCTACAAGTTATACATCTAACCTTAACAACCTATTTGTACTTCCTAACACTGATCACACAACAAATCTCGCAAACACTACACAAATGCCGGCAACAAAACACACAAAATACCACAAAAAGGGAACACCACAAGAAATGTAACACAAAACAACAAAGAACAGGCCCGCACCGAAGGTCTTGAATGGCCGATCTTGAAGTCTGATGTGCACTGGATCTGAAACAACTATCCCATCACATTAATCGTCATCTTCACATGGGACAGATTTCACATGGGATACATGGGCCTTCCGGACCACCTTCCTGGTATCCGGATCTTGAAGTAACAATGTGTTAGAACCAAGGATCCTCAACACTCTGAACGGCCCCACAAAGGGCTGTTGCAACTTACTCATAGCGGCAGAACGAGAGGCCAACACATAAGTACGACAGTAAACCAGGCCGCCAACTGCAAAATTTTGCTGGAGCCCGGCCTGCGTTGACCCTAGCCTGCACCTGACGTTTTGTGCTCTCCAAGTTTCCAGCTACCTCGTGTGACAGCAATTCCCATTGCGCATCGGTCAATGGCGTTGATGGGGATGGAACACCCCCACATATTCAACAGAGGGTGGATCAAATCACGCCCAAGGAACACCCTGGCCAGAGTAGTTTTGGTGACTCCATGGACAGAAGAGTTGAATCCGACTCTAATTAAGTCGATATCTTCATCCCACACAGAATGGTCTCTGTGGTACAAGGCAGTGAGTGCCACCTTCAAGTTCCTGTTGAAGCACTCTACAGTGTTGCAACAAGGATAATGACTACTTGTGTAGTGCCAGACAGCCCAGTGAAAACATGTCAGAAAACTCGAGCTCCAAAATAAGGTGCATTATCACTAACCAAATTCACTGGAGCCCCTCCAAACCCTCTCAGAAAGGTGCCTTACAATTGTCCTAGTCTTCATATTTCGCATGGGAATGATAAACACAAACTTAGAGAACACATCAAGTACAATTAAAATGCAGATGTTGTTATTCCGTGTACGTACGAGTGGACCAAAAATGTCAATATGCACAGTTTCCCAAACATTGGAAACATCCTCTACAGAATACAGTCCTACGCGAGCGTTTTTCGGAGCCTTAGCCCTCAGGCACTCGTGACAATAACGCACATACTGCTTCACATCCTTTCTCATACCGGCCCAATAAAACCTTGAAACAATCTTAATGTATGTTGTTCGCTCCTGTCCCAAATGCACACCAAACGCAGAAGAGTGAAAATACTTCAATATCTCGGCCCTAAAAACCTCAGAGACAACAATTATTTTTTTCTTCTCAGTCCTCCCAACAAAACATAAAATACCATCCTTCAGATCGTAAGCGAGCTCTTCACCATTGGCAATCTGCTGTTCCCACTGTTTACACTCCCCATCTTGCTCCTGAGCCGCCCTAAGGCCAGTGAAGAAATTAGGCGCACAGGCAAATGCCATGCAAGACACAGGCTCCACAACATCAGGTTCAAAATCTTCTTCCGAAAACATTCTAGATAAGGCGTCAGCAGCAACATTATCTTTCCCAGCAATATGTTGGACCTGAAAACGAAACCACGTCAGGTAGTGAGCCCAATGACCCAGCTTCCGAAATTCATGGGAATTGCCCAACAACCAGGTAATAGCTCTATTATCTGTGTACAGGTCGAATTCCACGACATCCAGATAGTCAGCAAATCGGGTCGTCCCAAATATGCAGGCCAGTGCTTCTTTTTCATACGCGCTCAACTTACATTCGGCGTTAGTAAGCACCCGACTAGTAAAGGCAACCGGGACCACCGCGCCATCCCTCAATTGCCCTAACGCATCCCCAAGAGCCACTGATGATGCATCAACGTGGAGAATGAACCAAGCATCAAAATCTGCAAGATGCAAGGACAGACTAGTGGCCAGACCCGCTTTTAATCACTTGAAGTCTCCTGTTTTGGTTCCCATTCAAACGGCTGATTCTTACTTTTAAGCAAATTCAAGGGAGCAGCCAACTCTGCAAACCGAGGTATAATCCAGCAATAATATCCCATCATCCCGACAAATCGGGTGACTCCCTTCATTCTAATGGGACATGGGAAATTAATGATAGGCTTGACCTTAGCTGAATCCATACAGTTTTCCAGTGGAAATAATATACCAGAGAAACCGGATAGTCAGAACACCAAGTCACCTTACTGGGATTAACTGTTAAGCCCGCTCGTCGCAGCCTTCCCAGTACTTCCTGCACATGTGCCACATGTTCTTCCACTGACTCGCTGTAAATAACTATATCAATATAATTAAATATGAACTTGAATTTCAAGTCTGACAACACATGGTCAGTCACGCGCGACACGGCCTGAGTGCCAAAAGACTCTCCCATAGGAACGCTGTTAAACTCATACTGAGCCCACAGTGTACAAAAGGCTGTATACTTACGGCTCTCAGAGTGTATCAAACACTGATGGAAACTACGATTAAGGTCAAGCAAGGAAATGACCTTAGCCTTCCCTAAATGCTGCAGAGCAAACTCTACGGTAGGCATCGGAAACGAATCCATCCCAATTAATTTGTTCACTGCAGTCATATTAGTCACCAACCGGTAACCTCTGCCACTCCCTTCGCTCATCAAAAATGTGGGACATGCGTAATCTGATTTAGAAGGTGAAATCACCCCATCCTTCAGCGTTTTATCCAGAATGGTTAGGAAAATCTGGAGTTTCAGGGGAGGATAATTAAAATGACGTCGAACTGGAACATCGCTAGTCACCGTAAATTTATACGGCAATACGTCGCATCGCCTGATCTTCGGGGTGACCACATCCAAGTATTGTCGGACCAAGTCGTCAACACAAATCTTTACGTCACCAGGCGTCATTACTCCTAACCCAGCGGAGGATAACACACTCCTACGGCATTCATACAACTGAATTTTTACGTCCGGAGCGAATGCAAATCGTAACTCACGACGGCTAACATCGACGACAGCTTGTGCTCCGCCGAGAAAATCAAGACTCAAGACTGTGTGGCTACCAAATTATCAAAAATCCAGAAGGGATGTGTCCACGAGAACCTCCCGATCTTAAAGTGCATCACCACACATCGCTCACACCTAACAAACACGTCCATCGGCGATACAAGCCGTCAATCCTTCTCCACTCACTTCGCCCTTAACAACAGTCGGACACCTATCTTTCACATACGCCAGAAATGAAGTTTTAATAAAGGAATGAGATGACCCAGTCTCGACTAATCCCTTCCGCACTTCACTGCACCATTCAATATCCACGTAACACTCATTAATAATCTCCCGTTTCAGCTTTTTGTTCCACCGCGCCGGGATTGTGCGGAACGGCCGTCTTCGTTTCCCACCGGACATGCGACTCTTTAATGACCGACATTGAAACATCTACGATGCTGCAATCCTACACGAGGTTGTCGCATAGCTCCACTCAGTGCCCAAAATCCATACAATTACTGCACCTACCTCCGTCCGTCACATTCCGGTTAACTTCCCTCACTGCTGCCATCTGGCCGCCTGAAGCCCCAGCGCCTCGAATGTCATGACCTTCAGTAGTCCTCTGCCGACCACCGCCTCGCCCACTCTCCTGAACACCAAATCCACCACTTCACTTACAACCAGCACCGTCGATCGCTGATACTCCTCACTTTAATCAATCTCTCGCTGCAGTTCTACAGGCAAACTCTGCAACTCGCCAAAGTTATTAGGACACAGGAATAATTCGTGCAGTACCTTAACTTTAGGCCTCAAGTGATCCAGGATATTGCTAACCAATTTAGTCTCATTCGTTATCAGATTGAACGCTCATGCATAATAATACACAGACTTCATGTAGGCGGGAACTGTTTCTCCGATTCTCTGGAAGCGATTGACGAACTCAGCTTTCACAGGTTTCCGCACCCTTGACGACCCTACCAAAACAATCATTCTTCCCTTGAACTCCTCGTGTGATCCAGCTCGCGAAATAACATCACTAAGGACGTCAGAAGCCAATCTAGTAACCCTAGGTAGCAACGATTTAAAAATAAAGCAACAAATTTACCAACTGAGTAACCTGCAATCTGTCCATTTCAATAAAAAGCTCCAATACAGATCTCGGTTCATTCACAGTTAACTGCGGTACACCCGACACACTACTCAATAAGACTGATTGGGCCCCAGTTAACGGCCAAGACGCCGAAGGAACGCATTGGTCGTATGCGGCCGCTCCAACTCCCATCAGATTGCCAACGTACGCCATTGCTCGCGTACGTAACTCCGTTACATTCTCCGCAGGATTGAAGGCTAACCCAGCCTCATTGAAATATTCACGTAGTTCCAAATAGCCCATTTTCATGAGAAAGTCCGAGCCCAGACCTGCCATGACGCCAAAAATCAGCAATTTCTCTACTATGATAATCAAAATGTAATTTCGACACAGTTTAGACACACCCTACAGAAAGCACTCCCCTGCTCGGGACTCAAACCCGGAGAAGAGTCGCGCAGCAGATATTGTCCCGCGTACGGTATTCAGACCATACTACAGCGCAATAGTACAATAGAAGTAAAACAACGGGGAGTCACAATGAGAACGGGGGGTCGAATCTGTGGAGTTGCTAGACTACCAAGGCAGGAACACACTGACCTTTAAATGCAAACTTTATATTGAACACATGATTTACAGGTATTTATAATTCATCAAATCGGATGGATGAAAGGAACTTACCCGAGCCGGATTCATTGCTTGAATAGTCCAATAGATTACATGCTTACCGTAGTTCCGGCTGGAATGAAGGAAAGGTGCGAGCCTATCCGAGTCCCGCTAGCGACTGACTGTCCGGAAGGCACAGGCTGCGAAGGATGGTGAGCGGAGGGGAGGGGGGGATGGGTGCACGCGCACACGTAAGTAGTGGGAGGAGAAGGCAACGAGGATAGCAGCGCACATGGCGGCGGCGAGAACAACAGTCTAAGGCGGGGATTTCAAAACTTTTCAGTCTTTGCTCACCCAGGCTACAACCCGTCACAGTTGCAAAAAGATGCTGTATATTTAACATCTCTTAGTTATCCTACAACATTGCTATTATACTTCACAATATTGAAAATATTTGCCTTTGGCCAAAGTATGCTGAGATCAAGTATTTGTTTGTAATATTAACTATAGTGTTGACAATGCGATATCTCAAAGCTTTCGTTAAATGTTCAATATAAATGAAATAGTTGAGACGTAATTAAGGCAGATTTATAGGCTAAGTGGACGTACCCTTGCTACAAGAGCGGAAATATTCACTGATGTTTGTTTGACATCTTTTTCGTTCTCCGAGTACTGGTGTGATTTGCTGAAAAAGACATTGGAAGCTTCGGATGCAATACAGTGATGCTCATGTTAATGGTATTTATTCTATTAATAAGAAGCCAATTGGTTTTACAGTAATTTGGACTTTGCTCGTTTATGACGTTTGTAGGAAACAATAAGTTTCAAAAGTTAATTTGAGTAACTAAAGGCCAGTTGTATCAACACTGGTTAGCACCTGGAATAAATTTTATTCTCTTATTTAGCTATAAATGAGTTGTATGAACTCCTGTTATCGCTAACCAGAGAGTTTATTCTCTGGCTAGTAAACCTGCCGTGGAAGAGGCAGATAACTACTTAACAGGAGAATAATGGTGAGCGCAAGATGATTTACGAGAGGCAGTTGTGAAAATTCTGTGACTCGTTTAAGTTAATACAATTATAGTACTTTGTGTGAAGTCATATTAATTTGAGATATTGTAGCGTGAAACTATAACTGAGTGTGAGGTTGGGTTAAAGAGAAAGAAAACAAACTGTGTAGATGATTATGTGGTTTAAAAAACGTGTCTCTAGTCAAGTAAATTCGAGTACAGTATCGAAACTGATTATTACTAATATGTGCTTTGTGTATCTAGTGTTATTTCCAAATTTGTTTTGCATAATTTAAAATTAAATTAGTATTGATTGCGATCGTGATTTTAGCCACTTTTGACTTTGGCAATATTAATGTTTCGTGCCTAAAATAACGTTTCAATACGTTTTCATAACCACAAATTGTGTAGCTTCTCGTGCATGTACAAGGATGTAGGAAGTGCGAAGTTTCATAAAATTATTGTTACAAGCATGTTGTAGTTGTGTCGTTAAGTGTGGGAATCGAAAAGTTATTTATTGTTGGGGGTTTTATTTTCGTTGACTGGCAAATGTTATAGAATAATTATGTGCGAGCATTTGTAATGCAGGTGAGATCGCTATGTTTCACAGTTCTGTTTTTACATGGTTTCAGAAATTAATTTTTAATTCCAAGCAAGCTTTGTAACTCAAGCGACATGTTATTTACAAGTTCATTTGATAGCATTGACCTACAAGTGGCTTTCGCCTTTCAGCAAGTCGTGAATAAAACTGTGATGCCTAAATTACTTCTAAACAATTTAGTGCTAATGTGTTGCACATGTCATTCGTACTAGGACTCCACATAAATTTGATAGGCTTTGCAAGTGTTTACTGAGGTAGGTTTTAATTGTGTAGACAGAAGACATGTTATGTGAAAAGATTTGAAACAGTCTCACGAAATACTATAAACTAAAAGTTAAGCCCTTCAATCTTATTAAATAAAGAGAATCCCAACAGAATCTCTCTCAAATAAGGATATGTTCGATTCAAACATTTAAGTTTTATAATTTTGTCTAATATTTTGATGGTAATGTTAATTTTACATGGTACTTGTGTTGTAATAACTTGGTGAATTGTTCAGTATAGCCTAATATAGAAAGAACACGTTATAAAACTCTATATTTCACATCTCATTTGTAAACACTTTAATTTTTGCACGTACTTTGCAAACTATACAAAAAAAGTAATATAAACATTGCGTACTTGCCAACATAATTTAAGTTATCGAGCTAAAAATACTATAATTCTAGTAACTATATTGCCAACATGCACATAAAAGCATCACCAAAACTCTTGGTAGCTAACAAGGGTGTAAAAATGGCTGATATAACACAGCTGGGCATTTAACAAGAGAATAAGCTAATATGGTGTTAGCTAACCACCTGTTAGTTGGAAGTTAATACAACTAGCCCTAAGAATAAGTGTTAATAGTACAGTTGGTTTTGAAACTATTTAATCCACTTGCAAACAAATTTAACTAGATAATGTTTACATCCCCACTGGTCTGTTCGGCAGATTCCTACATACTGTTCAGGAATTTTTTTTTTGAACTTTTTTTGGAAGGTGGAAGATGGTAAAATTCATAAGGTAATTTTCAAATATACATTGGTAAGTTAGGCAGAGTTTATATGTTCTAGTCTGGTTTTTTTAAGGGGGGAGGGGGGGTTGGGGGTTAAAATTCACTTAGGAATACCCACTGTACATCGCTGTAGATTTACATAGTCAACTTTTCTCATAATTTTAGGGAGTGAGTGGGAATTAAAAATTATCTAGGCAATTTTTGCATCCCTATTGTACATATAAGTACGTTCAAACTATGCTGTTTAGTGTATTTATTGGGGAGAGTAAAATTCCAATACTGAATTTTTCCATCCCACTGGACAGGTCGTGAGATTCACACTTTCTGTTCTCGTATTTTTTTTGTTTGTGGGGGGGTTAGGGGAAGTAAAATCTACAAGGAATTTTTACATCCGTACTGGCATGTTAAGCGGGATTATACATGCTGATGTCATATTATTTGGGATGAGTAAATGTATACTAGAGAATTTTTACATCCCATCTAGATACTTCTGCAGAATCATACAATCTGTCTTTGTACTTTTTTGGGGAGGTGGAGAAATAGCTCATTAGGGAATTTTTACATCTCCACTGGACAGTTTGGCAGAATCATACATTCTATGTTCGAATTTTTTGGGGGGAGTAAAAGTTCACTATGGAATATTTACATACTCACTGGACATTTTGGCAAATTCATAAATTTTTTTTGGAAGGGAGGGGGGAGTAAAAATTTACTAGGTTTAATTTACTTATCCATTGGACAGTTAGGTTTGTAATGCTTTTATAGTATATTTTTTGGGAGAACTAAAAATTCACTAAGGAATTTGTGTACACCCATTTGGCAGTTCGCAATAGATTCATTCTTTTGACGGGAAAAGGTAAGTAAAAATTCAATCTGGAATTTTTACTTCCCCATTTGAGAGTTGGCAGGTACATTATAGATGCTGTTGTCGTGTAAATATTTGGGGGCGTAAAAAATTCACTGGGGAATTTTTCATCTCCACTGGACAGTCCGCATAAGATTCACACTTCTTTTTTGGGGGGGGGGGGGGTGAGATTAAAAATTCCCTGGGGACTTTTTACTTCTCCATTGGAAATTAGGCAAAGTTTATACATGTAGTTTTTTTTTAGGAGTAAAAATTTGCTAGGGAATTTGACGCATGCTCGCAGCGTCTTGAGCTGTGAAGCCGCCGCCTCATCCTGCCCGTTCCATATTCCCGCACCCATTGTTAATCCTTTCTACCCTTATTACTCCCGCACACGTCAGTGCACTCTAACCTGACTCCAAATATTTAATATAAAGCCTACCTAACCCATCCTTAATTATCCTTCGTTCACCAAAAACCCTGGGCAAGGATAATTTAACGTATTTTTCCTACAAGACGCTTTGCCGCCTGTAGATACGCCACCCGCAGCACAGAGACCACAGAGGAGGGAAGGACCGCCCCTCGCGCCCAAGCCGTCTCTTCATTAGGCGAGCGGCCGGCCAATCACTACAGACCGACCCGAGAAGGGTATAAAAGAGGGAGCACGAGCCACCGAAGTCAGTCGCATCTTACATGCCACTCAGTTGAGTTCCAAGAGCAGTTCTTCTCCTGGACTCCTGCTGTCACTGAAAGGTTCAGCTGCAGTAGATTTCTCTACCCTCTACACCACTGCAAGCTACAGCTCCAGGCCCGGAAGACCAGTGACCGCCGGATCCCTTCCAGAAGCGCCCATCACGACCGTGAAAGCCTTCTACGCCAGCTGTCCAAGCTTCGCCAACCAAGAGCCGCTTACCGAGGCGTCGTCACCTGCATCAACGACTCTCCCCACGGAAGCTAGTGCTCTTCGGTTCTCTCCTACACGCCCTTCAGGCTTTCTAGGCACAGGATGTTTCAGCTATCATTGTTGGCGTATGCCAATAAACAACTCAGCACATCATTCCTTTCTTTTCTTCACGCATCGTACCCTTCCATTGTTGAGAAAACCCATCCGCCTGCAAGACACCTGGGACCCCTGCATCCCATACGATCGCACCGGGAGTTTGAAATCGGGTCGTCTTAATCTACGACTGGGAGGAGGCGTAAGCCGCGCGCCTTCCAGATTTTCTACATTACGCCCTCTGGAGGTAGCACGACTACACTGTGCTCTTTCCGAGTGGTGTTGGGTTTTCTTTGACTTGACTGGGAGAGGTGAAAAGGCATAGGGACATGCTGAGGCGCACTTCTAGCGCTCCTCGACAAGTCCGCCTGCCCAGTGCCAACAATAGAGCCGCCGCATTAAGGCTTTTCATGCCACAACGAGCGATCCTACGGGATTCCAGTTTCCAGCAAGCCGCTAGCCGTAGCATCCTATCTTCTTCTGAACCACAGTCAGGCTATGCCTAAGAGGTCAGGTAGGAAGTTGAGGG
>PNEQ01003948.1:5449-17496 GCA_003012365.1 Medauroidea extradentata
GGTTCCCTTCGCAAGAAGCGGCTTCGGGGATTGGGGGGCTCCCTTCGCCAGAAGCCGGCCCCAGGGTAGGACTGTGTGCACTAAGTTATTCTGGTACACAAACAAACTTTCCGACTTGAATTATAAATGTGTGTATTGCCGTTTAACACTATAATTAATACACAAAAACATTTTCATAATCATAAATACATTTCTAAGCAATAACAAACAAGTACAATTTATATTTACGTGCATACTTCATGTGATCGTTGTTTAGTGCACTTTTACAGAGTCCGTGCATGGGATTGGCACTACTGGTAAGGCGCTCGGCCTTATTTGTAAACTAACACTGGTACAGGTTAATAAATGTTACAAAAGACAGTTATACATGGAAAATAAACACTGGATAAACACTTGGATGTAACTAAATACTGTTTCACAATTAAAGCTTTGTCTTCACTCTCTTACATGCTATAATGTTATCCTTATGAAAAAGTAAACAGCAATTGGCAAAGATCAAAGGTGTGGGAAAATACAAGTACCCTTAGGCCTAAAAGGTAAAATATTAAAAATCGGGGGCAAACGTAAACATAATTTATAAGTGGACGTGACTGCGTTGCGTCAGGATATTTTCTCGTTTTTGGCCCTGAATGCTTTTTTGGACTTGTTGGTGTTCAGCAACTCTGCCTTTTGCTTTCGCTAGTAACTCACATTAAAGTTGGAAACTGTAAATTTTGGGCTTCTTCTCTATTGCCATGTTCCCTGGCATACCCAATAACTTGCAATTTAAATGCAGCAGTGTTACTACTTTATTTACCCATCTTGCACTGATATCAGAACAAAATACTTTCTAAGTGTTCTTTCTGTGTAACAACTTCACGCTTACAAATCCGCTGAACTGCCTAAGCTGATGCACCCAGTTTGCTGCGCTACGCTGCAGTTACGGGTCCTGTGACCTGGAAGTGTCTTACACATACATCTACACAGACTCGGCCAAGCCCACAACAGAGCAAAGAGCCTGTGCCTTGTACACGGTATGCGTCAGCATGTCTGGGTTAGAGGTCGCTAAGCCGGAAAAATCCTGCATGCGTGAAATGTAAGAGGAATTAATTTTTCCCTATTTTGAAACCACTAAATTGAGATGTGTGAATTATGGCAGGGTGAGAAATATGCTAGTAAATGCTGTACTTATTTCCACATACGTTTTTATCCTGTCAATGATTCATTCAAAGAGCAAAACATACCATAAACTAAAATAATCTCTCTGTGTAAATCAGTACCTTGATGTACCAACTTATATCTTGGGCAGCATTTTGTACACTTGGGTATCTTTCAAAAATTAATCCTCATCCTTCAAATAACAATTAAGACACTTGACAAGGCAAGGAGCAGATATTCACTGTGTGGGGTTTAGCATTACCTGTGGCATAATTCATTTTCACCAGGATAGCGTGTGACAATCAACCTAGTTGCTACTGCAGTGGATTTAGTCAGCTGTTCTTCAACAGTACCTGTTGATCAGTGGCCAGGCTGCCATGCCATTTAACATGTTGTTACAATATGTAGGTGGAGATACTCTGTATTCCAGTACCACCAGAAGCCCTAGTGAATGTTCTGTACCAACTGCCAACACCTGACTTGGCTACTAATGATCCAGGACAAAAAAAGAATCCCAAGCCATTGAAATACATGACCTCAGCATACCAAAGGGCAGATCATTGCAAGTGTAAGACTTAATAGATTCAGTGAAAAACAATGATTCAACAAGGATTAGAATTTGAGTTAAACAACAAATTTTCTTAACATAGAAGATATAAAGAAAAATTATAGTGAAGATAATATTATTCAAAAAGAGTAAGTGAAACTACTTTAGCACCTTCTCTCTGTTGTTGCAATCATTAACTGGTTTGTGGGACATTTTATAGGTACTGTACTTAAATGGATGGCACAATCTCGTACATATAATGAAAAAGTATGTACATACAATGTTGCATACAATAATTTATGTTTGGGTATTTGCACAGGTGCTGTAAATGAAATGGCAACCAACCCAGGGTTGTATCGCTCATTGGTGGATCAGGCACTTGGCAAGCCTTGCACTGCCAATGACGAGATAGAGAGGGATCTTCACAGATCACTTCCAGAACACCCAGCTTTCCAGTGTGATATAGGCATCTGTGCCCTTCGCAGGGTGCTGTCTGCGTATGCATGGAGGAACCCACAAATAGGTGAGTATTTTTGTAGTTCTGTGTCTAGTTGTTCTTTGTTGAAATAAGAGATGAGAGCGTCCATACTTTTTCCTTTTCACCATATCGTTATATTGTCATGGTAACAGAGATATTGCCGGGGGAAAGTTCATGGGGTCCAAACGCCAACCTCCTATTACCCTTTCCCAGTAGTACGTATAAAAATGATTAAAATATTAGCAACAGAAGAAAGAATTTTAAATTTGCCAAGGTAATCGAGTGAACACAGAATTTTAAATTAGTCAAGGTAACACGTTTTCTATCTTTCATTTTAAAAAAGTTCTTAATATTTCTACCAGCTTTATGTTCAGCATTCAAGTACGAAAACTGTAAAAATAGCGCCATTTTGCACCATGAAATTAATATTTACCCCGGGGGGGTTCCCTGGACACCTCACTCCCCTCTCTGTCTGGTTTATCGTGGGGAATGTGTTACTTTGTAACATTTACAGGTTAGGAACCCTCCCGAAAATATATTCTGGCTATGGCAGATGGTAGTGATACTGCTTGGACAAATGGGTGTTTTGTAGATAAGTATCTGTACAGTAGTTGTATTGGAGTCGTGTTGGACTGTAATTTTAATGTACTACTTCTAGTAGGCTTGGGAATTCAGACTATGTACCTGTCTGCACTGCTTTGAGCTTTTGCTTTTTAAAGAGCTAGACATAAAAATGACAGATGGACGTACATAACATGCTGCTTATCCCTTTAAAGAGAATGCCATTGCCAGAAGGTTCTGTGTGGTGCAGTTGTGTACAGCAAGCAAATATCATGCCACAATGATACACTTGAACTTTCTGCAGCAAACAGCAGGTTTCAGTGGGGTAAAATTGTGACTTTTCGAGTTGTGAGTTGGTCCTTCCAAATCATCACCGAGTTACATTGATACTTCATTTTTTTTTACTTAACTGTCTATTTATGCCCTTAATTCAATCAATCACAAATTTTTAGTACTGGTTTTTATCTTGAACATTTCAAAAGGGGAAGGGGAAAAAACGTATTTACTCTTGTAATTGCAGCTTTTTTTTGACGAAATTTTAGGCCCAAAAAAAATGGGGTGCAGCCATTATGAAGGGTTTAAAAATAAAATACCTTCAAATTTTTTTGGTGTAAAATATTACAAATGAATACCTTTTTTCTATATTTACTGATTTATAGAGTGACCATTTCTCCAAAAAGAATTAATAAGATTTCAGGAGTGCATATTAAACATGGAAAAAATGGAGACTATAAAATCTTGTTAATCCATTCATGTGCGTCACTCAATGAAAATCGTTTAAAATCATCCTGCATAAGACGTTTACATTTTATGGTCCATTACATATACGTTATTATTTCCTGTGTAAGTAGTTTATATCTAATTCACGCTTAAAATGTCACAACTCTCCAGACGCCGCTATGTTATCAACAGCGCATCGTCAATCAGCGAGCGTGACTCATCGTATCTGGAAATAGGTCATTTAGGCATTCTGCAGGAGCTAGGACCGCGTCTGGTACCTAGATGCTTGGTTCAGCCGCCGTGTCTTATAGACACGAAATACAGAGGATCTAGGTGTGTGCATCATGCAGACTGGTGCCTAGATGGTTTGTTCAGCCGCCATATCTTGTAGGCACGAAACACAGAGGATCTATGTGCACACACATTGAAGACCAGGGATAAGATGTTTCTCTAATCTCTGGTGAAGATTACCTAGATGTTCGGTTCTGCCAGCGCACCGCACTTCCGATCGACGGAAGTTTGCAATGGTCACGTTTTGCAGATTCCACATTTTAACAATAGCTAAGACGTTTTTTCGCATGAAGCTATCGCGAAACCTTGGTAAACGTCTCAACAGAGTTTTACTGTATTGTGTCCCCTGTTGAAAAAGATGGGGTGTGGCCATTATCCTGGGTTTTTAAAATGCGGTTTTAAGCCTTTCAAAATTATGGTGCGACCGTTATGTGATGACAGCCATTATGCTAGTAAATACGGTACTTCTGCGAAGAAAAATCTGTTGTTTGCTGTTAAAATACTGTGTCGATGCCCTTGTGTCGAAGTTAAATTATTATTTTGTGACTTTTATGAGATAATTTTCTCTTGACGGACTAGATGTCAGTTGGTCTATGAATTCTGCTTTTATTTTTAAGGGGCTTAGATTTGATGTATTTCGGTAGAATAAATTACTTCTGCTTTGAACTTGTACTAACATTCCGAGTCACATTTGTCAACTGACATCGTAATTTTTTTGTGTGTGTTACTATACCTGTTAGGATTATAGCTTAATTTGATCGATACATCATTGGCAGTATTTTGATTTGGTACTGATTGTTAATTAGGGTACATTTGTGTTTGTGTGTGCAGGATATTGCCAGGCTATGAACATAGTGGCGTCGGTGTTGCTCATCTACTGCTCGGAGGAGGAGGCCTTCTGGCTGTTGGCAACACTTTGTGAGAGTTTACTACCTGACTACTACAACACCAGGGTAGTAGGAGCTCTAGTAGATCAGGGAGTTCTTGATGATCTTACTCTGGAGCATCTGCCTGGCCTGCATGCCCGCCTCGACCAGCTGGGGATGATCCGCATGATCTCACTTTCCTGGTTCCTCACTATTTTCCTCAGGTTCGTTTTTCATCCCTTTATTTCTTTGGCCCTTTATTCTGTTAATGGCATGATCCTTAGTTTCAGGGCTTTTTAAAAGGCTAATTAATGGTTATGTAGGTGAGTGCATTTAGAGCATATTGATACCAGAAAGTCCAGCCTTACGGTAAAGACCTGTTCTTCAAAAAATGCCAGCTCATATTACCAAATTATTGAGGTGACATTTAAAAAAGTTTATTTACTGTTATTGTTAAATAGAATTGATGAAAACTGTGACGGGCATTACTCTATTTCATTGCATAGTAGTCACGTAATTTTTAGCAAAATCTAGTAAGTAAAAAACTTGAATGCGACCATTGTGCGATGAAAATTGAATGTGACCATTGTGCAACAATAATTTTGAAGTTGTAGTAAAATTGAAAGAAATGAAATTACTTACTCTATAATCACTAATTCTATACTGTACACGTTTAGTATCCAGAAAAGTAATAGTGTCATGAAGAAATATAATAAATGTGTGTAGTTATTCTGTACTCTGTGTTTGTAGATTAATAGTAAGTTGGCGACTCCATATTTTAGCGTAGGTTTTAACACAAATTGTGAGTTTAACTTTGTAACTGTACTTTCAAACATGCACAAGAGACATAAAAATATGTTGATTATGTATTAAGCATCATGAATATCACATTTTTTTTTTAATTTTTGACTTTGCTACTAAAGCTTTGCTCAAATAGACATTTTGTCATGAATAGGTCAGAATGTTGCCAAATCCTTCTCATAGTACATCATCTTCTCCCTCACCCAATCCATTTGTGCTGCTGCTCTATCTTTTAAAAACTTTTTCAATTTAAGATTTCCATGTTAATTTGTATAATAATATAGCCAAAACCAGTTATTTTGCTGTTATTTAAATCGTCACAACTCACACAATAGTTCTATCACGAGAATAGGAAATAGGTAAATACGACGACATTGCCACACATTTCAAGACCTCTTTCTTTCTGCCATCTTCGTTTTGTCTTGCAGGAGCATGACAGCCAGTTGGGCAGGAACTAAAAGAATGTGGGAAGAAAGCACTGCACAAGTAGGTAGCAGAAAGAAAAAGAACTATGCATAAAAAATGGATATGTACAAAAGACAGAAGCACAAGTACTCACGTTTTAGTACTTGAAAGATACACACACACAAATAGGACGACACATAATCGAGGAAGCGCGTATCGCGACGTTTCTCTACCTACAAGCAATAGTTCTGAACTCAGATGATGGGAACTAGCTCATCAAAGTATCACTAAATCCAGGCAACCACCAGGTCTCAATATAAGATAACATCCCCAATCATTCAGCTTCCCACAACCGCTGTACCTCTATATACTCATTATTCTCGTCCACTTGACGCTTTTGAATCTCCCAGCTCACATCAGTTCAACCATTGGCCGCTAGGTGCATCAGCATAGATGCATCAGCAACCACACCGCAGTCAGCCATGTCTCTTCGCCCGAAGAAGCTGCTCTAAGCAACGAAACGTCGCGATATGCGCTTCCTCGATTATGTGTCATCCTATTTGTGTGTGTGTATCTGTCAAATACTAAAACGTGAGTACTTGTGCTTCTGTCTTTTGTAGATACTGATAGCCTAGTGGCCTCTTCCTTTGTTTTACATTTAAAAAAGGATATGTTTCCTTTCAGTATATCCTTTAAGTCTCTCTTTTCACACTGCCTGTGTGCCATTCTCTCAAGGTCAGGAGCCATACGTAGGTGATTCGAAATTACAAAAATATCCAAAGCAGCTTCATTCTTGATTCTGTTGGTGTTCTCTGTCACCTGCGTAGACAAACTGCAGGCTGCCCTGAAAAGTTCAGCCTGCGACAGTTATGTGATGAATTTTTTTTTCCAAGTTTACTCAACTGAAAATATGCATGTGATGATTATGTGATGGAATACAGTTATATGTACATTTGTTTATACTGTATTGTAAAAGCGATGGCATAAGTTTTCTCTTGCATTTTAAAAATGGTTATGGAGTACCTTTAGCTCAGTATCCTTAACGATAGACCAAGCAACAAAATCAATTACATTGAAAAGCAATGCTGTCTGAGAAAAAAATTGCCGTACACAACCATCCCGATTTTACAGTTATTCTTGAGTACCGTAAAAAAAACTTAAATAATAATTTTTGAAAAAAGTAATAAGTATATAACAAAACTCAAAGAACTCAAAGAAAATAATGTTATAATTCTGTGTAAAAAAAAATCAAATAAAAAATCTTATTATGTATACTTGTAGACAAATATATGGTTTATTAGGTCAAATTCAGCAGCTCTCTGTTTTATGTAACACCAGACTTTATGAAGGATCTGATTTTACAATTGCCTTGAATTTACAGGTTCCTCTATTTTATAGGTACCTCGAATTTACGAGTATCTTAATGTTACCATGTCATTCTCAGAAATTGTAACACTTCATAAAATTGGGACTGTTATACATTCAAAACAACTACATATTCTCTGCAGCCATACTAAGTCAGCTAACTAAGAATTGTGCATGTATTGTAGCTTGATGCATTATGCATTGTGTAGCAATTTTGGTAATTGCTGCACCCCAAATATATGCCATCCATCAGTTCCGCCCATGTTTGCAGATACCTTTAATTAAACAGATGCTTTCATCCAGTCCCATGACCTGAGTCTGACTGTCTTATTTTACTATTGATGCCACTCTTGAATCTCCTTAACTTTCCTGTATTTTACTGATGTTTTTGTTATACTTATGGTTTTTATTATATACGTCTTTTCTGTCACAGCCTACAATTCGGAAAATTCATCCCCAATCCCTTTATGTGATCATTTTGAGGATATTGTGTTCACTATTTATGTCATGACAGTTAAAATATTTTGTTTTAGGACCAAAAAATAATGATTCTGAATTAACCATCTTTGTTTCAGTGTGTCCATGAAATTTGTGATAAAATATTAACTACTGTATCTTAATGCGTTGGTGTGAATAAAACATTTTTTCACTTAAAAAATTTTAATAAATGTTACAGGCTATAGGTAGTTCGGAATAAAGTGACCACTAAAGATTCAACCTTTGAAAAAAATTGCTAGCCTGTTACTGCATATTAGTCAACATTAACAATAGTTACATTATTGATTGTATTGTTGGTAGCGAATCATTGCATGTAGTTCCGTGTATTTTCTTATTTGAATACAGCATTAATACCATATACAGTATTTAAAAATATTTATTTATGATCTTATTGACATATTTACTGACAGTGTAGTTTGACTTGATTAGCACCACCATAAAGTGATGAAACCACTCGCTGAATTCAAAACTGTCATTGACTCATTGCTGCTAACGCTCGTGCCACAGAAATAGTTCAAAATTTCACAGACAGGTGGCACCAGAGTTAGGTTTTCGCTGCTTCGCTTGCTTGAGAGCGAGTTGAGTCATGAGTGTGTTTGTCCATTGTGTAATAGATATTGGTTTCTGATGAACACATTCAAAAGTATTAGAAGTACGTAATTGTTTATGAATATCATTGCTAAATGATGTGAAGTCATTAGTAATCTGTTATATTTTAAGATTGCCAGTGAGCATATGGAATTAAAAATAGCATTTCTTTCTGTTTCACGCATTATGAAAATACATTATTTATTATTTTTGTGAAATGTGTCATCGTCGTTCATGGCAGTATGCTGAACGGAGCTTGAATTCTTGAATTGTGTGTGTCATGTGTGTTTATAGTGGCGGTTTTTAATTACAAATTAATATACTATGCATGCATTTACGAGACAAATAACGGCAACATTATGTGTCGTAATCAATTAGAGTCAATACAGAGAAAACAGTGTTATAAAACATTAACTCGCAGGTATTTATAACTAAGATTACTATTGAGTATAACATATAGGTATACAGCCCCGTGAATTTAATGAGTAGATATTATAGATACAATTTATTGCAGCAGTGTAATGATAATGTAAACATTGTACAAACCTATGTAAGTAAAAGTACGTGGCAATGTTTATGTTTACATGCAGCGGAATGATATAAACTGGTGGATAAAAGAAAGAAATTAATCAGGACTTTTTGAGTGCTCACTTTATTCCGAATTACCTATAGTAGCATGCTGTAGTATAGGCATGTGTAATCTCTTCGGGGATTTTGTTTACTTTCAGCGTGATGCCTTATGAAAGTGCTGTAAATATTATGGACTGCTTCTTTTATGATGGAGCAAAAGTTATCTTCCAGGTGAGTAAGTGAACATGGTTAACATGTGTCAGTAACATTTTCAACCAATCTTGATATTTCTGATGCATAAAACATTACAATACTATATTCTGTGACTTCCTGAAAATAAAAGAAAAAATATAATTGTAATAGTGTTAATAATACCTGTTAAAAATATGCCAATAGTTAAAATTAATATAGGTTACTTTTTTAAATTTTGGTGAAAATGAAAAATAATATACTGTACACTTCGCGATATGTGTTAAAACTTGGGCCACATCAATAATTTTACATCATAGGAGTTCATGTTTGTTAGTAGAAAAAGAAGCTTGTCTCATTATATAGCTACGGAGAATTATGTAACATTCTACTGTAGTAACATAGGTGTAATAAAACACTTATTTTAAAAAGAAAACATTTATGCAAAATTTATTATTATAATACTGTACTACAACAAATTAAATTAAGGGTTTTAAAAAAATTAAAATTTTTTTTGTGAAAAAAAAAATAATTGTGTTGCTTAGATAAATACATGTTGTAAAGCAAGCCATTAATGCTCACAGTGTTGATTTTCTATAGTAGATATATTTGTTTTTAAAATAATTGGGGTTTAGGAGACAATTGTTAGCAAATGAGGAACTTCTGTTTCTTGAAACTTTACAGTAACATAGTAGGTGTTTCAAAATGCCAGTAGCGTATAACACCCAGTAATTTACCATGCTTATTGGTTTGACAATCTGTGGTTGCTAGTGCAGGGAATGATTGAACCGTGTCCAGGTAGCACTTGCCACTCTTGAGGCCAACCAGGAGAGGTTATTGGCGTGCCGGGAGGAAGGCGAGGCCATGCAGTTGTTGTCCGACTATCTGGAGGGAGTGTTCAATGAGGAATGTGCTGTCACTTCACATAGCAAAGGAGATGAACCTGTCAAAAAGGTTAGCTTCATGTTCTCTCTTTTTGTTTTGTGAGATTTTAATGTAAATCACATTGAAGTTGTAAAAAA
This sequence comes from Medauroidea extradentata, assembly GCA_003012365.1. Lineage (NCBI taxonomy): Eukaryota > Metazoa > Arthropoda > Insecta > Phasmatodea > Phasmatidae > Medauroidea > Medauroidea extradentata. Next base: position 15,488 of record PNEQ01003948.1, read on the forward strand.
ATTGTGTGTGTATAATTTTGTATACAAGCACAGTATTTTTTTGGGAACTTCTTAAAACTGAGTTGGAAAAATGCATTTATTGCCAAGGAAAAAAAAACCTTAAAGTTTTAAGCAAATTTTCATGTATATTCACAAAACAGCAGTTTAGACAGAGGCATCTTAAATTTGACAATTTATTACTTTATTATAATAATAATAATAATAATAATAATAATTATTATTATTATTATTGTTCTTGTTATTATTACACACACACACACACACACACACACACCTATTCCTACTTGTAAACGTTTGGTCAGACATTGCATGATCTCTGCTTGTGCACTATTGCTGGTCCCTGAGTAGATAGCACAATGGTGTTGTGCAACATGTTTGGGTGGGTTACTGCAATGTTCTTAACACTATGCTGTGTTCTGTTACCATAGAAAGTGAAATTGGCAGGGTTCTTACGGTCCTGGAAAGTCCTGGAACTTTGACCATGTCCTTGAAAGGCCTTGAAAATTCCTTGATTTGATCCAGTCCTGGAAAAGTCCTTGACTTTTTGGGTTTACGTGTATAATATTCTAGCTATTTTCCTAACATTGAAATCCTTTCTCAGAAGTATGAGACCATATTGTCTATGCATTATTTGTGTAATATAATTTACTTCATGATAACAGACATTTTGCAGTGTCTGTGAAATTGGTACACTTTCTGACATACCACAGCATATTTGGTTACGCCTAGTGTTTTTTTATGTGATCGCAACAAGTAGTAATCTGCAACTGCTAGAGTTTAATGGCAAAGTTTTTTTTTTTTGGAAGAGAAGAGGTGCAAAAAAAAAAAAAGGAAACTAAAGAGCTATGAAAATAAAAAGTGGCCCATACGAAGTCCAGTATTTACGAGAGTATTGAAAAATAAATTACGTGTCAGGTGTGAGAGAAGCTAGCGTGCAGTGCGTGCTGCAAAGCGCAATGTCTCCCATGTTTTTCAAATAGAAGTTTCCCGACCACTTCCGAAGCGATGTTATGTACCAACGATCTCGCACTGTACATTGCGCAATTAGTGACAGACAATATTTCACTTTGCTTACTTATTTTTTATTTATTCAGTTATAGTTTGTAATTAGTGGTAATTTTAATACCTTGTATTGGGAATAAAATACTCTGTTTGCTAATACTTCAGCAGGAGCATGGCATCAGCCATATTTGTTTACATTAGAACCAGTAACAGACAATGTTTTGAAAACAAAATGTTTCTCTTTAAAAAGTACTTAATTTGTGATTAAGTGGAATTGATTTTCATGAAACTTTTTAATAAATATGAGGTGTTCCATTAAATATGAAGGTGTTAATTTTGAATGAAATTGAAAATTTCTGGTTCATTTACCATATGTGAACTTCAGTTCTAAGGGGTGAGGGGAGGAAACCGTAATAGAAATGTTGCAAATAAAACCTTAAACATTCATATAAAAATTTAGCATATTGAATGTAATTTACTGTGGTCCTTGAAGTATTGGTACACAGTCCTTGAAAAGTCCTTGAATTTTAATTGTATGTTGCTGTAAGAACCCTGAATTGGAAATCATTATAAGTCAGTGGTTATACTTTTGATTTTGATGCATCACTGCTGCACCCCATTAATAATTATTTATGCTTGCCTCCCAGTTTGTGTTTAAGGTTGATCTCGCCTTATTTTTCTCGCCTCTTCAGGGCCAGTAAGCTGTGACGCGTCCTTGCGTCTGCTGCGTGTTGCTGTGGTCTATTGTTATTGTAGTCACTGTAGTGGGCGTTGAGGTTATGTTTCGTGAAGTGCGCCGGATAGCTCGGTTGGATTAGTTTTTCTACACCATTAGCCAGGTTTTAACTTGAAGTGAGACACTCAAGATTCGTCAGTAGTTATATTTATTTATATAGGTGCATTACATTTCATAATATGCGGTACCGTTCAGTATAACAAAAATAAATAAAAATATTGCAATTTGCATTTAAATTCACTTTTCGACAGACGCTTAGCTACCATGATTC
>PNEQ01003949.1:0-17371 GCA_003012365.1 Medauroidea extradentata
ACAAATATCGTTAAGGCTTTCATCAATCGATAAAGCATAAAATGGACTTTTCTGAACATTTGTAGATACTAATGTTGCAAAATGAGGCCCAAGGCCATATGTAACACTGTATGCTATTTTGTCCTTTTGCATTTGCATTTTTGAAGCTACAGGACTGTCAGGAAACATGATTGGAAATAGCTCCACTGCTGCTCCTCCCGAGCGAGTTGAAACATGCGTACAAACACAATGAGCTGCCCATATTATTTCAGCTTTAGTCACGCCATCACCTGCAAAGTATGCAGATAAACTGGATGGATCTCGACTGGAGCTTCCAGAGTCCCAATTGCTTAACTGTGGTTGCGATGTACTAGGCTTGGACAGAGGTGGTTTAGTTACAGTGGACTCAGTTATTGATGAACTAGGTAATTGTGGTTCTGATCCACTAGGCTTGGGCAGAGATGAACTAGTTACAGTGGACACGTATATAGTTGCACTAGGTAGGCCTATAGTATTATCAACAGTTGCAGGTGTGCTCTTAAAACACAGAGATGGTTGCTTGCCAAACTTAAGAAAAGTGTACAAGTAACCATGCTTCTTACCTTTCACATGACTCTTGATTGAATTTATGCCAGAGTGAGAAACGTCAAAATGTTTTTTACATAATGTGCAAAAAGCCGAAAATATATCTTTGCCAACTCTAAGCCACATTTTCCATTCTTCAACGGCACTTCCCTGGCATTTTGATCACCGCTGGTAAATAGGCTACTCAACTAAAATCGCGCCACTAACATTACTGAAAAAACGTTGCAGTGTATTTGCACACACACACGTCCTGAAAGCGGCAATTGCGTGGCATTTTGTTAGCCACTGGTACACACTTGACTAAAATTGCGTCGTCACTAAAATTAGGAGAAAAGCCAATGTGCAGTTTCTAGGTTATCACACGAGTTAAAACATTCACTTCGCACTTGACTAAAATCGGGAGACTAAAATTACGAGAAAAACCAGTGTGCAGTTTCTAGGTTATCACACGAGGCAAAACATTCACTTCGCACTTGACTAAAATAGCGTCACTAAAATTACGAGAAAAACCAGTGTGCAGTTTCTAGGTTATCACACGAGGCAAAACATTCACTTCGCACTTGACTAAATTCGCGTCACTAAAATACGGGGGAAAGCCAGCATATACTTTCTATGTTATCACACGGGGCAAAAGATTCACTTCCACATTGTTTTAATTTTAACTGTAACTCCAACTGTAATTTCGGAATTCCGCCAAATTTCACGTAAAATACATTAACTTGTAATTGAAATAAATGAAGCTCTCATTGGCCATGTTGAAAACAATGATACGAAAATTTCCAATTGGCTGGAAAATGAAGCAGTGGGCGGTACTCCACCATTGTTCATCAAGAGATGGCAGCACGTAGTCTAGGAGCGGGCTTGCGGGAAGAATAATATATAAACAACACTTTTGTTCCTGTCCACGAAGGCCGTTATCGCGGACTGACTGTGCCCTTATATTTTTAAACTACGTACAAATAAATTAACGCAGTATTAAGATACGAAAAAAACCTGGTAATTGATAAACTGCAACCATTAAAATAAAATCCGTGACCACATATCCAATCCCGTGACTTTTCCGTGACTTCCGTGACCGGTAGACACCCTGCAGTAACTACAGCCTCTTTTGATCTCATTATAGGCTTATTTACTGTACATAAGCTATAAAATTTTAAGTTACTTTTGTGTAGTATCCTTTTACTGGTGTAAAAATATTGATTCCTGCTTATAACATTTTCCTGCATATAACACTTTTGTTTCACAGGTCCCTTGAAAAACATTATAACAGGGTTCTACTGTATTCTCTAAACTGGTTTTACTGTAATAAGGCCGGAATGTGTTACATCTAAGGAAAACGATGACAGAATCCACACTGATGGTTTACTGCCTTACCTCACAAAAGACATTGCTGCAGGAACTACAACACAGAAGCCGCCCTCCCTGGCCGCACCACCGACAAAACATGTCACTGCCGTCTTCACCTTGCTGGAACTCTCCACTGCCATAGAACCCGTAACACTTGAAGCACAGCAACACCCTCAGTACGCGGTGCGCGAACATTACTGTCTTGGCAGACAAGCCTATGTGGCGATCACACACTGTGCAGTGCAGGCGTAAGCTTGTCAGGGTTGACGGAACTGCAATACAAACAGTAATTATATTCAGCGAATCTAACAGAACATGTTGCAAGCAACCCTCCTAATTAAAATATGCAAATTAAGGCTATGATCTTTCATTTATTTCAAAGAATTACAAATATATAGAATATGTTTTAAGCAAAAGCTTTGAAAAAATGTGAGACTGTGTACAGTCATACGATACACAATTTTGCCAGAGCGTTTTTTAAAATAATGTACCATTTGCTAGCAAAAAATTATTTAGCTTCATTTTTACAACAAAATATGTGACATTTCAGGGGGAAAAATTTGTTTGGCGTATTGCAACAGGAAAATTCAGACACAAACGATGATATATTTGTGTTAAAACCGTGAGAATGAATTTGTAATATATGCAGTAATTTGCATAAAAAAAAATATTTTTGAAACCACTGCAAAATTAAAGAGTGAAGCCTTAAGACAGTCAACTGAAAGTTCAATAAGTCCTGCTATTAAAATTGCCATTTATTAAGTTATTTCACTAAGTAGTCTGCAAACTGTGACATTGCAGTATATCAGCATAAAGTCATTATGCTATTTAGATACGGTAGTTATATGTGTATGTTAAAAATACACCTGTTTGTTTGAAGTGAAGCAAATTGGGACTTCTTCGAAAAGAATGTTCTCAAGAAATCAATATCGTCAGAATGTAACAAAATTACATATTATGTATTTAATATAAGTCTACACGTAGCCTCAAAGATATCTAAATCAGTATACTGTACAATCATTTGTGAGCAAAGTCAGTTAATGCTAGATGAAGGGGTCACTGAGCCTACTCACAGTCGGTACTACTGGGATATCACTCTGGCACCTAAAAAGTATAGCACCTGGCATTTTTATGTAGATTTTATGCCAATAAACAAGGTCACACAGAACGCATCGTCCCCATACACACGTCAAGGGAGCACTAGAAGTACTCGGACAAGCCAAAGATGTAACCTCTCTCTCGGCCTACAGAGCGCGTACTGGCAGGTACCTGCTGCCCCATAGAACCAACACAAGCCTACATTTAAGTTTCCATATGACCAGAGATGCTAGTACTGTGCCTTGCCCTACGGGCTGAAGTGTCCACCTACTTTCTTCCAGACCCTGATGCTGAATGTGCTCCATGACTACATTTGGCGACTTCGTCACGGCTAACCTCGACAATATAATTTGGTCCAAGATCTGGGACGACCACTTTCACCACCTGTCCTTGGTCCTGGAGAGGTTAGTTATGAGCGATCTCATGCCAATCCGAAGTACCTTCTCAGGAATATGTGCAAACATTTTTTGGAACACCTGGCCAATGAAAAAGGTACCAGACCTACTCCGGAGCAGCTCGGCCTAATAAAAAATTACTCAGTTTCGCACATGCACAAATAGTTGCACAAGTTTCTTGGATTCATATATTTGTTGCGGGAATTAGTAGAATTTGTTACGGACTTTGCCCAGTCCAGGCCTTTTTGTAGTCAACCAAACGTCACAATTATCTTGAAGAGATCAAAACCTGGTTCAGTGAATGCCCCTAGCTTGCAAGGTACGACCTGATCCAACACCTGTTCTGTTGTACACCATCTACCTGACACAACACTTCCACCATTGTTCTAATTACGTTATTTCTCGGTAAAAACGCTGCAGATTTTGATTATAAAAATTGAAAAGTTAAACATTAAATTACAGAGACGATATACAACATCACTCAACAAGAGATATTTTCCCTGCTCTATTATCCTAAGAATATACTAACATATTTGCCAGAATATGAGAGCACCTCAAATATAAGACAATCACCAAGCTATCAAAAATGCATAGATGCTTGTAGTTAAATTTAATGCACTGAAAATTATGCATATTTACTTCATGTACCAATATTTTAGCAGTCGTTTCATGAATTACTTTCTCAGTCACAAGTACAGTAAAACCCACCTGAATCAAAGACTAGTAGGTATGGTCTACCAGAGCTAAAAAGTGATTGAAAGCACATATCACTTATGGCACTGACTTGTTTATTTTGATTTTACTATTTACCAAACTTGTGTATTTCCCTAGAAACCAAACACTATTTAACATGCATAAATATTAACGTAAAAATTTTTTTGTTATGCAAAAATCAGACAATCTTAAAATTTTCAGAAATTATATTTGGAAACAAACTATCGTATATTAGGGTAAAAATGGTATATTCAACCCAAAAATGTGGTATTTTTATTGAATCTCCTGAAATTAAATTTAAGGTTGTATTGTTTTATGACTAAAGGTGTTTACGAAAATTTACAAGGTTAGCATAGGTAGAGCAATCTTTCTTAAGTTACCAGAGTGAAGTATGGTTACGCCTGAAATTGAAAAAAATTATTTGCTTACAAGCGTTTGATCAAAATCTGGCTAACTCTTGGTATCTGATCACCCTGGGCGCAAGACGGAGAAAACCTGACTAACTGTACCCGTTACTTTCCAGAAAAGCCTTCAACCACCGGACCTGGAGCAAAATAACAGGTGCGTAAATTAACAGCGATAGTACTTTGAAGGCAGGAAAGTTACTGTTTGATACCGATCTACATATTCCATACTCTGTGGTCTGCATTCAGTGTGATCTCCTGCTGGTTAAATCTGCACTTGTTATTTGCACGGTGTTTGTAAAATGGAAACAGCCGCTGCATGCAGGTAGAAAACAAGGCACTACCTACTATAAAAAGCATACTAATAAAGTTGCGGCGCAGCTACAATGCTAAGTTGACAATTGCTATGGCAAATTACGTTTTGCAAACCACAGTGAAGTTTCTCAGAAATACAGCATGAGTTTAGTTTTCGTTTTTGATTGGGAAGTTGATTCCAGTCATTTTAAAAGGTCAATATTTTATGGAAAGTTGTAAGAAAATCAAAGGAAGAATGTTTCCATGAACCAATTGTGTGTTTCATTAAACAACAAAACTAAGAAATGCTGATTTTGCTTAGTTCACCACACGTAATGTCAAATAGTGGAATGCTGTTCATTTTGCGGCAGACAAAATCTGTTTCTTATCATGAGATTGATATGCAAATCTGGTTAATTTTAAGCTGTAAATTTTAATGTTCCTACGGTAGTTTGTGGGGGTGCACATTTTCGGAGAAATACAATACTGTAATTTAAAAACATTATCATTAACTATTTAAAATTTGTTATAATTCAGTTAAAATACACTGAAATGTGGGAACAACTTCACTGAACAAGAAATCACTATTATTGATTCTTATAATTATACAGAAATTAGGCATCAAATATGCCTAACTAGAATATTATTTTGCTTACTGTTATTCCAAGAACCTAACAATGGACCTACTGTTCTAAACCCTTCACTCTCAATATGTTTAGTACTGAATATTTACAACTACTATTACATTTCTGTTTCCTTAAAAAATAAAATGCAATCTGTACATGTGTTTTAACACAACAGAAATAATTTCTACTTACGTTTGAACATATCTTTGTAGAATTCTTTCTCTTCTTCCGAGACTTTGGTAGCTGCAATATTGACAGCTGATAGTACCGTAGACTTGTCCTTGACATCAGCATCTTCACTAACTATGGAACAGTCTGCAAGATATTTGTCCTCTTCAACGACGTCTGCATCAACAGCAGTTACATAATCAACAGCTTTCGAGCCAACTGCTGATGGTGTTACATGCTCGTTTAATTTGTCAACTTCTGAAGAAGTTTCTGTTCTGGAATCTTCAGATGAGACCGTAACTGGATCGTCAACAATAATTTCTTCAGGTTCTATAAAACATAAACCAAATAAAGACTTACGAACCACATTTAATTTTACAATTTGGTTATGGCATTTAAAAACTAAAATCAACGAGCACAAGTGAAATCTCAATAAGGTACAAATTTTAAAGCTTTTCACAACATTTAAGTCATTACAATTCAAATTAGCAAGTGGGAAACAAAATTACTTTCTATAAATTCTATGCATAGAGAAAATAAATAGCTATGCAAATGCTACAGCGACGTAAGTAGGGTGTGGAGACATAGACATGATAAGGGCCGGACTCCTGCACTCTGTAAGAACTGCTCTGCCTATATGCAGGCACACTATGAACTAAGAGTGCTGTGTTTTCATAGCAGTCTTTACCTTATGGGACTTATAAGCTGTGGCTATACAATTTTATATATGGGTAGAATATAGTAAGACCAATACATTCTTCCAGTTATTTTTTTTTTTATTACAAATCAAGGTACATTTTCGAAGTTATAGTAATCTGAAAAAGCAAACTTTGGTCACTTTGAGGGGCTTCAAAATCATGTTCATAGTATGTATTATGCGTGCTGCATTTTTAAGGGCGCGGTCTACCGCAATTTTTATCATCAATAGTTTATTTTTTATTTGTAGGGCCTACCAGATATTTTTTTTCTTATTTTAGACACAAAATGTGACTAAATTTGGCTCTTATTAAATTTTTTTATCTCTCATAGTTTTTGCGTAATGGCTTGTTTAAAGTCATATTTTGCATGTTTCTGTTTTAATGACTACACTAAAACCAACTGATATACCAAACTCAAAAAAATCACAGTGAATAAAGACATTGCAGGCTACAATGACATGCTCATAAAATTAAAGAATAAAAATTATTTGTATTTTTAAAAAAATTATTGAACTTTTTTAAATTTTTATTTTCAGTTTCAGTAACCATTTTGCTGTGTGACTTTATGTGATCTTATCATCCATCAATATAGCAAAATCCAATGTAATTTTAGACTTCAATTTCGAACGAATCTGGTACACACATCTTAAAAACCATCCAAAAAAAAAATTGCTCAGTTAATTTGAGGGGTAATACGATAATCAATGCTTCCAACGTGCATAGTGTCTTACGGTCATGTTAAGAAGTACTCTGAAATGTGTTTTACTTTCGTAGAAAAACACTGTGGATGCACATTTAATAGTCTCCGAGAATAAAATGTAACCCCGAACACACTGCATACAGTTCGTGTGCCAGCCAGGCGGCTACCTTAAGCATCACTAGTTGCTGCAGATTATCCAGCGGGGGACAGACACTAGCTGACGGAGATAACAGGTTACATACATTATTTTTTCAAGGAAGCCATCCTACCATATGGCAGCTAAAAAGGCTACACTTATAACAGCATTCTATGAATGTCATCTCTACAAATTTGTAAACATTTTCCCAGTAAGCAACTTCAATTTTCTTTTATTTTTTGTTTATTATTTGTACTGTGATGTATAAGTCCTAAAATTTTAGAATGATTACCTGGATATGAGCTGCAAAATGGATGTTTCACTTAATGGTACACACACAAAATATATATTTTATTTTCCTATTTTGAAACTCTTTTCTTAAATACATAATAGGTTTTATACATCTTTCATACAACAGTATCAGGTAATGTAAAAAATAGACAGTTTCTTTTTAGTTCATCGTATTCAATACACAATGTCTGAGAATTTTCCTCCTCATCATCATCTTGCTCTACAACATCAAGTAATGTCTATAATTGTTTCTATATTTTAGTTCACACACTGCCAACTGTAGCTTTTATAGCACGTGTTCTTCTATCATAACTAAGTCTTCTTATCTTGGAGCCAGGGAAAATGTTTAACAAACTATAAGCCACATTAACTTCACTTAATTTTTTATAAGGTGAGTGTAATGTACCTTCTTGTATCAAGTTTTCACTACATATACTTTTTAACACAAATATTTACATTTCTTGAAAACAGCCAACTGTGCAGGATTTAAAAAAAAATTAACTTCAAGAAAAAATTAATTATTTTTTGGCATTAACATTTACATAAAATATTTACCGTACTCCTGCATTATATCTTTTAAAAAAAATTTTTAAACATGGAAAAAAAAATTCATATACACATTTCCAACATAACACTGAACATCAAATTTACCAACTTCAGAGATATATAATTTAAGGCTGTTCAAGTGGGGAAAAATTATAATTTTATATTTGTATGAAACAGTGTTAGTTTTGCTGTTACTTGATAGTTTATTTTCCTCTTACAACAAATTTTTAGCTCAGCCTGTTTAATGGCATTTCAAAGTCAATATTTGTATGTTCTTAATTCATACACCCCCTGAAAACTAATCAACATAATGAACCGAAAAAATTCGCAGTGAAAGTACACATCATGGGCTAGGGCTTTACGTACACAAAAATTCAATACAAAATATTTTTTGTGTTTAAAAAAATCTCCTAAAAGTAGCAAAACTAATTTCAAATATCAGAAATTTTAAAAAAATACAAAACATTGTTTGAATGGGTTTTTATATAGCCTACTTTAAACCCTTGCCAGTGACATGTACTTTCACTGCAAATTATTTCGTTTTAATTACTTTTTGGGGGGTGTATGAACTAAAAACATGCAAATTTTGACTTTGAAATGTCACTATGGGTAAACTGGCTGAGCTAATTTTTTTTGTATGAAGGAAATGTACTCTCAAGTAACGTCTACAAAACTAACAGTGTCTTATGCAAATATAAAGTTATGATTGTTTCCCGAGTTGAGCAGCTTTAAAAGTGGTTGAGCCTGGCAATATTTGCAGGACAAGTTTGAACTCCCACCCAAACACAAAAATAAATATTTTACTGACACTGTTTTGAAACAATTAGATTATTCAAAATAAGATTTTGAAAATGACTGTAAAAAACATACAGCACGTTGCCTCTTAACATTGCCTTAATTCAAGTTGTTTTACTATTATATTGTTCGTGATTCCTGAAATATGGTGTTGCTTTCACTTCTCTTCAAGTTTGCTATCAAGAACAATGATATTCTTAAAATAATGTGACATTTTCACTTGACCTGAAAAAATTAAAATTGTGCTTGCATGACTGCAAACTTACTCGTCTGTTAGCAAAATGTCAAGGTGCCTGGAGCTAAGTGACAGGAAAATGAATGTAACAGCGCTAGTTGCCAGCAGGACATGGATTCATTGATTTTTGCCCCAGGTCTTAAATAAAAAATTAAACACTTTAGTGATCAAACATTCTGGTGTCATGACCAAAAATACTAGCTAACTCAATAAGGTAAATTGCCAGTGGCCGTTCTTTTCATTGTGTTGTTCATAGTACAGGCTGTCTACTATTATACATAATGTGTGTTTGGCAAAACTATTACGAAAGTCAAATTTATAAAAGTTGAATGACACATACACTTCCACATTATTCTTAAGGGTTTTGTAAAAAAAACTTTCAATAACCACAAATTATAATGAAATTTTGGTGAGTTGTGCAAGTACCTACAAAGGTTTCTGCCAAAAAAATTATAATTTTGAAGGCCAAGGGAAGGAGGTGAGTCAAAACGGGGTAAAGGGGCAGGATGGCAGTACGTATAATAAAATGCAGTGGGAGTTATTGTGCATACACTTGTATTTGCTTCTGCAAAAAAATGGGGGAAGGGGAGGAAAACATAGTAGAGGGGAAGAAAAGTGTACTTGAAAACACTTTGTTGAAAAACCTTTGGTGAGTTGTACAATAGTGGGCAGTTATCTTGGCTTCTGACAGCGTGGCGGGACAAGGGAAGAAGAGCAGATAAGGAAGTGACACAGTCGACAGCCGCGTAGTAGCTGTTAGTAAAATATCGACTTTCAGTGTATACCCAAAAATGGAAGGTGAAGGTGGCAGCCCGCAGAGGCGTGGAAAGTAAAAAGTGGGAAATAATAAAAACAGTTATTCAGCGTTGTGATGAAGAAATGACAAGTAAATGCTTGAGCCTGTACAGAAAGCAACCAGCAAGCGTAGCTATGTACACAGGTGTGAGAGAAAGATATGTACTCAGGATTCATCAAGTCAGCAAAGAACGACCACATTAGCCACTAACCACTGTAGAAGAGATTATTTAATTAAATTAAATGTAGCCATTGTAATTCTTGATAAATTAATTATTTGACTGTGATAATGTGTTTTACAAAATGTTCATATATTCAGAGGCTTGCAGTTTCCAAACTGCTCAAAGTATCAAGTTGAAATTTCTTTTGTTTAAAACATGTTAAAAAATACTATTTAAAAAAAAAAATCATTTACTTCTTTCGCCACATGCTCTTTCGATCTAAAAAAAACAGAACTTTTTGAATTACATATTTAGTTCTAAAGAGCAATGACAGAGCTTCGCAGCAGCAAGGGGTAAAAAGTTATGGCTCCTTAAAAACACCCCTGAAGTGTCACTTTTTTCTTCGTGGCAGATGATAATAATAAATAAAATTTAAAACAATTAAATGGTTTTTTACTCTTAAAGAATGATACATATTTCATACAAAGTTTCATTATAATCAAAAAATGGCGATGCAAATTTTTTTTCTGAAATTTGAGGATTTAAAATGGAATGACCCCAATCCAAGAAAAAAAAAACAGATACTGGAAATGCCAACATAAAGTATTTAATAAACTGTTACTTAGTTTATTGCAGAACTGAAGAATATTATCAGCAAAGACATTCAGAGTCAATGAGGGTGAATGAGATGAGCATCAAAAGAAGTGCCGGAATACAAGGGTGGGGAAAATGGAAAAACTCCGGAAAAAAAAAACCGAACTGCAACATTGTCAGACATGATCCTACACACGTAAATCCGGAGGTCAAACACCAGGGATAGAACTCGGATCGCCTAGGAGTAAGGCAAGCGCTTAACCGCTGCAGCTTCATATGTAGTTAAGAATTTCGGGGTTCTGTTGTTCAGGAGGAATGTATAATTTATTGTTTGAATAATGTTAACATATTTCACACCATTATTGAATAAAAAATAAAGCCTAACAATAAAGTTACCTACATCTAGACTAACATTAAGAAAATCCTTTGTTAGTAGCTGACATAGCCTGGTTGGCAAGAACGTATTTTCTATTTATTTATTTGTGCATGTTATCAAATTCAATGCTAAGCAAAAACCTTTCAGTGAGAGAACCCATCCTTTTTTAATTATGTATAGTGACACAAAGTCTGTAATAACTGCAAGTAAAATTATGATAGCATAGAGGGTTGTAAATCCTTGTCTTGCGTTCAGTGAATATATACTTGACCCCCTTTCTCCTTCTAAGGTCAGATTCATTAAAAATCTGTCATGTTTTGTTAGCTATTTTTTCGCAGTGTTGTAGATAGTTAAATACCTGGGTTTAAAAACTGTTGCAAGGGTTCAATAAATTTGCAAGTATGTATTAAAAATTGTTATATTTGGCCAAAAGTTGTGATATAAACGCTATAATAATGAAATTATGAAAAAAACAGCAACGTTTCAATTCTCAATGGATTTTCACTTTTGAAGTTCATTTAATAATTATACACTAAAAACACGCTGTTAATGCGAAAGAAAAAATATGGTTAGTTCTTAATACAGTTTGAAATAACGTTTTGCCACAGTTAAAAATTAGTTTTTTTTAAATATATAGGGTTATTTATTTTTCAAAAGAAAAAAAAAACATTTTATACACTCCATTAACTATTTTTTATGTGTTCACCTCTTCATTATGAATATACAGTCGACAAAATAAATCTACTTAACTGAATTGTTTCAAGTAGTTTAAGCTAGGCCTATGGGTTTTTCATTATTACAAGCTTTTATTTAACTTGCAATGTTCTTATGCAAGTAAGTTGACTGTTTCAGGATTTACAAACAATTTTTGAACTACTTGCTGGTATCTGATTGGACTGAACTTTGGCATACTTGTAAAAGTTCGGCGACGATGCTATATTATGGGTTGTCTCATGTTGGGGGATATCCTGTGAATGAAGGTCAGCCCAATTTATACCAGGGACATTGGAGTCCCCCAATATAATAAGTGATCCCTGAAAGTGAGCTCACTAATATAGGCTAGTTCAAGTAGGTAGTAGAATTTACTACAGAAGTTTCTGGTGGGAAGTAATAGATTGTTGCTAACAAACAACTTTGCTTGTTGAGCTAAAACTGGATCCAACGTCTGGACGTTCAAGTTGGTAGCATCTGGTAGAGTAGGGTATGTGCATAGTGTTGGTGGCTATTACAACACCGCCACCTTTGTTTTTATGGGTTAGTGCGGCATTTCTGTCATTTCTGTAGACCTGGTAGTGTCGAGGAAAACAATGAGAATTAAGGTTGTCATTCTTAAGTCATGTCCATATTAAAGAAATAATGGGGAAGCTGTTGCTTATGACTTGCTCATTAAAGGTGGCAACTTTTGATCTTAGGCCACATACATTCTGGTAGTAGATTAAGTCTAGAAATCGTACCCTTTTACTCATTTGCTGGGCGGGGGCCGGTCCTCTGATGCCGTTGACAGAATCTTGGCTTCGATGGGCTTAGGGCTCTCACATAATGGAGATGAGTAGATCTGTTCTTGCTTCTCTATCTACATATGCCTATATTATGACGAATTACCAAGAGAGGAGATGTTACTTTGAACCTAGAATATACCTGTAACTTATTTTATTCAATTTACAATCGTCAATTTTTTTTAAAAAGCTGTGCAACATTAAAGGAGTTATTTATTACGATTAACTAGTCATAATGATCAGACAAGCTCGTGCCTATGAGTGAACTTTTAAAGTGGTTCTTATTAAGATTGGTTTGAATATTATCAATAGTAGTTGCAAATTTACAAGTTTCTCAAGTGACCTAGGTGTGATGGGAATGGAAATTTTGTACGACCTTAGTGGGTTAGTAAACTTTCTTGAGTTCCTATAATTAGGTACCAGTATCTGTGTCAATGTTACAATCACCACAAATAACAATATTTTTGTGTTTAGCAACTGATCTAGTTCATGAAAAAATAAACCTACCCCTGTTTTAATATAATTAATGGTTAGAATTAGTTGTACATAAAGAACATATTTCATTACATTAGGTTAGTATAGGAACCTAATGTTAGGTCACCTACTCTAAACTGACCTAGCCAGAGAATTGTGCAGAAACTCGCTTCACCCCGAAAGTCCAGTCCCAAAACTTTTTCTTTTATATAAAACATAATTCAATACAGTACGTCAAACATTAGGGCAAAGATTTTATAAAAGATCTAGACTGTTTCGCTGTTCTTTTCTCACATGACCAAACCACGGTCTATGAAGGTAAGGTCTTGACACTGAGGAATAAAATTTTACTCGTTTTTTGTTGCAGCGCTAGTAGTCTTTTAGTGGAAGATTAGTCTCGATTTGTCTTTGGCTTAGCAAGATTATACAGCTTAAAATACGTTATCAGAAATGCCTGTATTGTGACGGGTCTTGCTTGTACGTCGCCGTGTTGTTACTATCTAGATGTTGGAGGTTATGTGTTCCTGTTCGCGGGGACAGAATGTAATGGGGCTGCTTCTTCTACGTATGTTGTTTGTTTGTTTATATAGATGTTGGACGTAACTCTCCTCCGTTGCTATTACAAGTAGTTAGCAGGCAGAAAGATGGCAAAACACAGCGAGCTGATGTAGAGGCGGTGCCTATTATATTAATGCCCGGATAGCAGTGAGCTTAGTCCGAAACAGATAAAAAATAAAATAATAATAAGAAAATTTATATCGGTTTTTTTTATTTAACCTTTCTTTTGATGCAGTTTAACAGACACAGGCAATTACCATTGCGAGTGCTCGCCCAGAGTTAGTTGAGGTGACTTTTCTATCTACGGATTACGACTTGCTGCTTCCCTCCGCAGTAGTACTTGGTCCGGTACTTTATCTACCCTAATTCTGACTACGCGGCTATCAATACCTACTTCTGGTTACATTACTAGAAATAAAAAGGCAGTATGCCAAAGGAGAAACAAATAGAGACTGATTTCTCCTAACGAATCCGTCCTCTAGGCTTCACAGCCCCTCTACCACATCTACCACGTCCTCTTCCTGCCGCCATGACGCCCCAACTAATAAAAACACTCAACCGGACGTCTCCCGGTGACCGTCCACGAGCTCCGATGTATCCCAACTCCTACTGACAGATTACAAACAAGAAAAACTTAGCCGGCCATCACCCGGCGACCGGTCACGAGCTCCGATGAAACACAACTAACTTTCCTGGGCGGACACCCGGACTTACTCGGCCGAGCGGCGGAGAGATACATTAGGATCCAACGTGCCTAAAAAGCTGGTTAATTGACGTTTATAACCTAAAAATTGTACGTAACATAGATACTGATAAATTTACAAAGCATTTTATTTCATAATACCAGCTAAATATTTATTTGTTTATTAATTGGGGGATGTGCAGCGTCATCAATCTGTCGCGGATCAATACCTTCACGGAGTTTTGCGCCCGACACTACCACCCACGTCGATCGAGAAACGCCCTGCATAGCCCCCGCATTCCAGCACGTCCATGTACGTGCCTCCAAGCGAGTGAACTCTGACCTGCCTGCCAGATAAATCCATCCAAGCACAGGCTAGCTCAGAGCTTATTTGAAATTTTAAAAACCAGCACTTCTCTATACGTGCTTCCCAGCAAGAGGACTACGACTAGCCTGCCACATCAATCCTATTCCAGGAGAAGCAAGCTAAGAGGCTACTAGAAATTTAAAAAAATCCAAAGAAGGCAAAATATAAGAAAAGTTGCTTGAAATTAAATTAGCTTTGAAATGAGTTCAAACACGACATAAATCCGATAACATTGACACGTAAAATTAAATACTTTTCTCTTGCTTTAAAGTTACATTTAAAATTAAAAAGAAAATTTTAATGTAAATTTCTCTACTCGCATCCCCAATTAATAGGTTGGATCCCGCCGTATACATCCTTATACCTGGTTAAGTTGGCTTACTTAATTTGTTATTAACAACAAAGAAAAAAAAACATCAATTAAGACAAAAAAATTGAAATTACTGTATGATAAGAGGCCAAGTAAGTGGTACGTGCCAGTGCACGTCACAGTATTATAGAAGAAAAACCTTGAAAATCCAAATAATATGACGTGGACTATTCCGCATCACCCCTGCCGAAGCCCGTCGTGTGCACCCCACCACCTATTTCAGAACAGCCGAGACTGCCAGTACCGCCTCCGCATATCAGAGCACACCTAGCTGCGTGTTAACAAGACGCCGCCCCACGACGCCATGTGTTGTTAGTATGAATGTGTACCAGCCCATAAGAACACCCAGCAATTAGGGGTTTGCCCCATTGGTGTAAAAGCCAGTAAATCAACATTAACTGAACGTTGGTCATACCAAAAACTTGTGTGTTGATTACATCAACATATGTTGCACCACCATGTGGTAATATAAATAGCCTAGCAGGCCAGGAGTAACATTGTTTTTCATCTAACATTCCTTTTCATGTAATTGTCAGCTTTAACCTCACTATTCCGTAGAAACACTCCTGCGCTTCGCGAGTAAAGTGGATGCGTCCACACAGCCAACTTTGCCACACAATTTTTTATATGTATTTTTTCAAGTTTAATTGCTTATTTGCCAAATTACTTGTGTCGCTAGTGCTTATACATGTTTACATAATTAATTCAATACTAAATTTCACTTCTGTTCAATTCAGTGTTACACTATGTGTTAAGTGTGCAAAAACCTAAATTCTATAAAATTGAAGATAAACATTCCCAAAAGGCTCTGGGACTCTAATCCAAAAGCCCGTACGTTTCGCAGTGTTCGACAAGCGTTTGGCAGGAACTCGTGGCATGACGCAGCTAGCCCAGCAACCGCTCGTCAGTTGGTGGTTTGCAACGTACGGAGGCGGTCTGCCCGGTGTCGCTCCGGGCACCATCACTCTTCTCTACCAAGCTTTAGCGTACCAATAACGTTTCATTAAATCTCGAATCTTTATAATTTACTTCAGTGCCCGGAGGCACCCCTCCACCCCTGCCACTCACTACGCGCCCAGGGACTTAAATTCACTTTAATTATTTACTTCGCCCATATGACTTTTCCTCTGTCCGTATCGCCCACTAGACGGGCTTAGGTTTGGGCTCGCTTTACATCACCATCATTGTGTCGTGTTACATGCATGTACAATATTGATCTTCAATAATAACCGCATCCCATAGTAAGTGTATTATTTAGTGATTCGCCGCTTCTCGGCCTTCAGGGCATGGGACCCTTCAACCCGCCATTCCTAAGTGTATTGTCTTGTTTAAGCAAGGGCGTCCAGGTGCTCGATATCCCTCTGGCGAGTGTTTTGATGTGAGCATCGAGGCGTGGGGAACACCTTAAGATTCCCCTGCGTAAGTATGAAGTCGAGCGGAAGAGATTAACATCATAACGCCTTGGCCGTCTACCACAAGACCACGCTCTCCAAGTGTTCGTCCTATTTGACAAACTGGCGCCACAGGGCAATCTGTTCCTCACACGCCACTGCCGTGTGAGAATTTTATCTCCGACCTCACCAGAGATATACAAGGGTCATTCCATGTGAAATCAGCAAATTTTTAATTTTTTGGTTGCTTGACTATTTTGTATTATTTTTATAATTTAACTACGGTTACTATCATGTTCCAATAGGCAAAAACCATTTTCATTAAAATTTTATCTTTCACCGTATTGGATATAGGCCCTTTTATGCGGTGGCCCGTGCAGCAAAATCAGCTGTTGCAGCCATCTACGAAATAATCAATATTTAATTTCCCATTAAAGTTATATAATTTCCGTTTCTACCAACTTGCAGATAAGGGTTCACGCTTTCTTGTGATTACTATAAATACAACTTTCTTACATACTAAACTTTTATCACAAGGGCTTAAATTTTGGGTTTTAGAAGTTTAAAAAAGGCATTTTTAACACCTTGTAACTTAAAAAGGGCTATAAACCATACACTTATGTATTTTTTTATTAACACCCTGGGTACCCCTCTTTGACCTCATGCATTCAAACCACCGTGTTTTTTGACCCTAGCAGTGATATAAATTTTTAAAAATCAAATATTTAAAAAAATTGCTGACTTTCCAGTCATATAAACTGAAAAGGGCTGAAAGGAAAATTGTTTTGCTTTGCAGGTATAAACTCCTGTTGGTATGTAACCAATCCCCACAGAAAAAGTTTTGTGGTTCAAACTGGTTAAAAAGTTATGAACACACAGTGTTAACGAAAACGTAGGCAAGAAAATAGACAGTGTTGATAGGAAAATTGACAGTGTTAATGAGAATGTAGACAAGAAGATAGAGGGAATTAGTGAGCTAGTGCATACTAAAATAGAGTATGTGGACAAGAAAATTCAAAGTGTTTCTCAAATGGTGGACCATAGAATTGACAGTGTTAATGAAAATGTGGAAAAGAAAATCGGAAGTGTGAAAGAT
>PNEQ01003949.1:18371-28398 GCA_003012365.1 Medauroidea extradentata
GTGTTTATAGTAATCACAAGAAAGCGTGAACCCTTATCTGCAAGTTGGTAGAAACGGAAATTACATAACTTTAATGGGAAATTAAATATTGATTATTTTGTAGATGGCTGCAACAGCTGATTTTGCTGCGCGGGCCACCGCATAAAAGGGCCTATATCCAATACGGTGAGAGATAAAATTTTAATGAAAATGGTTTTCGTCTATTGGAACATGATAGTAACCGTAGTTAAATTATAAAAATAATACAAAATAGTTGAGCAACCTCCATTTGCTGATTTCACATGGAATGACCCACAAGCATTTTAACCCCTCTCCGCGATCCCCGCTTGCATCAATTATACATGAATTTTTGTATTGGAACACATTTTCAACCATACAATTTAGTTTTCAAATTTTTTACAAGTAGACACACATTGCAACGATTCTAAAATTTTGTAGGGTAGGAAAGAATAGGATGTTGTTCGAATGTGTTTACTACAACAATAGTACTTTTTTTTTCAGACGAGTTGTATAAACAGTTCCACACGCAAGCCAATGCATTTATGGATACTAAACATATATCTATGACACCAGCTTACTGTATTAACATAATTTTATATAGGGCTAAATAATAGTAAAAATTGTAAGAATGCCAGATGTAAACAAGGCAAATATTCCACCAAATTACTACTAGTTCTCTCCAACAAAACTGGAGTCACTTTCTCTTGCTGCAGAGCACACGCAGTGTCAAGACCTCTTCATCTTAAGACAGTGGACCAAACTGAAAGCTGACATATTACAGGTGAAGATAGGCAACTATGCACATTGGCAGTGGGAGGGGGGGGGGGCAATAACTTTTTCCAACAAAAAAACTTGGTGTAGGACGTTGCATGTTATGGGCTGGAATATGACAGCGTTCAATTAGGTCACACATACAGGCAGACTATCAGCATTGGTCTTGCACACAATGGTTTAGGCAAGGGCGTAATTTATGGCGGGCAAATGAACCCTCTGGATTTAGAATTTTAAGTGTATGCTGTAACATTGTACAGTCCAAAGGATGAAAAATAAAATACAAAAATACAAATACAAAAATTTTTTTTTGTATTTTGTTATTGAAATAATGCTAACTTAAGCACATAAAACTGAAGACTTATTAGCCTATTAAAGTTTCTAATTCACACATGCTTAATTAATAAAAAAGATGCAACAAGGTCACTTTTGCCGAAAAAGAATATCTTATACCACCTCCCCCCACCACCCAAAAAAAAACCTGAAATGACGCCCCTGGGTTTAGGGCCACCTCAAATTTACGAAACGTTCTTTCGCAAGCGATTTCACGAATGTGCGTATTATTAACCCGTAGAGACGATAACAAACTCCACTTTTATCAACGGAACACATTTACATTAATTATTTTCACTTAAGCTTCTCATGATCCTATAATTAACTGGTTGACGTAACATAACTAAGACTATTCGCCGCATGTTCAGACTAGTTACCTATTATGCCGCTCCGTCACAAATTTTCGCAATTTGAAACCCCTTCCAAAATTTCAAGGTTTCAAAGAATTGACATTTAGAAAGGCAACTTTTAAAAAGTAATATCATCGATAGGTTCATACCAACATGCTGAGAATCACTGTACCAGCATCAACAGCCTAAACGTATAGGTTATCTGCGAGGGGGGAAAAACAAGGCAACATACAGGTGTAAAAAACATAGTAACAGTTAACAAAATAGGTTCTTACCATCAGATGTGCTAATTTGTTGTCCACCTTCGACTAGCGAAACTTCCAAAAGAGATTCCATCGGGAAGAAATCATCAGACGCCATTTCTAGTTAGTATCTTATTACGATTTTACAACTTTAAGCAACAACGTGTCACATTTCACGACGTTTGATTACATTGCGTTACAATAAAGCGTGCTTGTCCACTGCACTGTACATCAATCCTTGCACACCCTCAATCAACACATTTTCTGCGCTGACAATAATAATAATAATTAATATGCTAGCTCGTCTACGAAAAGGCGCGGACATTACACAGGATAGCTAACCTTTGAAATTCTAGTTAATAGTACTAACTACAGACCAGACAGGGAAGTATTTGATGCAAGTCGCATAGGGTTGCCAAAATGAGTGAAATTTCACAAAATGTGTGCAATTTTGCGTTCAATGTATGGCTGTGTGGACTTAGCGTGGAATATGCCATTAAAAAAATATTTTTAAATTATTTATCATGCACATGTGTAATAACACGTATGAGAACATAAAGTGAAAGCTTAACAAGATGTATTTCTTTAACTCGAATAATTCTTCATCTTGCTTCTTACTGAAGTCCGTCGTGTGCACCATGCCACCTGCAATGGAAACACTGAGGCAGTCAGTATCGCCTCTGCATACCGGAACATGCCCTATGACGCGTGTTCAAGCAGAAGTGGCACCCAGAAGCCACTACCGTTTTATAGTGTATTGTTTCCATGAAGTGCAGCCGCTAAAATCTCATAGAAATTGGTAGCAAAGTACCCCATTATCTACAAGCCATGTAAGTTAGGACTACCTGCAACATCACACATTTTGTGCTTTCAACGTAACACAAGATGACGAGGGTTGCTATACCAAGGAATGATAATGATAGAAGACCACAGGGGTAACTTTATAACTATAATTTGCTTCAATGAACATTTATCATAATCAACCTCAATGTAATAGAAACACTGCTGAGCAACGTGGTAAAAATGGACTCGTCTATGCAGCCATCTGACATGAACCATGCAGTGTGACCCTTCAGTACAGTTCGTTTAGTGCACCGTAATTCTAGTTCCGACTGCACAAGGGTTGATACTACTGCCAGTACCATCATCAGCTATGGGAAGGCGCCCTGCAGCACCAATATAAGGTACCGCAGCATCCCCAATATAAGGTACCGCAGCATCCCCGACTCCCCTGATGATGCAGTGTACGACCAACCATCTAACACTGCCTAGAAAACCGTATACATTGCAGGGAACCTAATACATTCGAGAACTCATTGGGAATCACATGTTAAGTAATCTCAACCCCATTTAGAAATATATTAAAGTGACGTATGTTATGTGATAGGCAAAGTTAATGACTCATGCAAGGTGTAACCTAGATTTGCAATTTAACAGTCTGGAAATGCGGGTGGTGGATAGGTCAGGGTAGATTCAGGAATACAGGGAATATGCCCGAATCTGCCAGTACCTGTTTTGGTGTAGGTCGACGACCTGAAGGCCTCTGAACCAGGCCCACCTGCCCTTCAGTAGTCGATCTGGACTCGAGAACCAGTGCTGCATATCGACCCAGCACGCTGGCAGCTGATTGTTGCACACTATGGAACACTCTAAATGATGCTGAGAGATGATCCCATCATTGCAAAATAAGAATTCGCAAAATATGTTGAACTGAATGTCCGATTTATTCATGGAAACACCCTCGAGCGGGTCACCATGTACCATGTCTAGATTTCGCCCGGTACTACAACGTAAGCTGCTAAAAAGGGCACAAGGCAAACAATGAACATACGAGTGCAAAATGTACAACGGGGCGTCAAAGTGACTAACTCCACGCGTGTCAATCCCTGAGGCAGAAAACACGAGAAAAAGGTTCCAGAAACTTTAAAACAATTGCACTCTAAGTAGTCAGGTCGAAAAGATCGAGTGGTCTCAGGTAGACGAGACAGCACGACACACGCGGCTTACTTCCTCTGTGACCAAGCGAAGACTACTGAACATGGCATCTGACGAGGGATGCGGCGGCGGGCATTCCCACCAAACTTGGTGTAATGCTTTTAAATGTTATTTTAAAACAAAATTGTACAATAATATGTGTTTGTTGATATCAATGTTGTGTTCATGTGCCACTTTAAATAAGCCATCACTATTTCGTTTATTATTTACTGTTAAAATTCGATTACGAAAAATTGGAGTTGCATCCTTACACTTATATTGAACATCAATTAAGATTCCTAAACATAATTTGGGACTCTTTAACTTCAAGAAAAACTGATTAAGAAATTCTAATGTTATGATTTCAGGTAGATTGTAATGTTTAATGTTCTGTGGAGTTTTGGCATGCTCAGTAGCAGACGCCCACCAACGCTTCGGCAGTTGATGGCTGGTGGTGCTTAGAGGAGGTCGCTCCAGGCCCCTACACTTCTGTACTCTCATTCATTTAGAATACGATAAGTTTTGGAGCCTTTTTCAGTTGCATTAACTTCTGTGCCTTGCGTATATCCCTCACCCCTGTCGAATCGATTCGCGCCTAGGGGCTTTTGTTCCATATATTTCTTTGTGCCATCAGGCTTTTTATGTGCATCATTGCCCTTCGGATAGGGTAAGTCCGAGCCCACTTCAGTCATCGCCACTAAAGTTGCTGTATCAGTGGAGTAACAATGTGAGAGTGAGTGATTTTTGGTCAGTACTTTACATCGAAGTCTTTAGCGCTGGTGAGGGGTGACATGAGGTGAGTATGGAGCAGCACCAGAAAGAAAGGGCGGATAAAACGGGAGATCCCAGAGAAAACTTACCGACCAACGGCATCGTCCGGCACGATTCCCACATGCGAAAATCCGGGGACCGTCCCTGCCGGGAATCGAACCCCAATCGACTTGGTGGGAGGCAATTGGTCTGACCATTTGGCTACTGTAACCCCTACTAACGATGTAAGTTAATGTCAATAATATCACATATCCCTGAATTTTTGCGTGTGTTATTGACTTCGCTGCTTCTCGGCCCGTCAGGATGCGGGACCCTCCAGGATTATTGGGTATACAGGCGCCTGAAATCTGTGTCGAGTGTATTTGTTGTGTGTATCAGGCGTGGGGAGTGCCTTAGTACTCCCTGGACATAAGTATCTCGCGATGAAGAGCGAGGAGAGCTCTGAAGCCCGGCCATCGGCCACATGAATCTGAGACAACCTCGCTACAACACGCCGAGTGCTGGTTCTCTGCTAATCGTTTGTCGCCTAGCCATGGTGAGACAAGCTGCGGGACACTCAGTCACCCATTTACCAGTAATTGCAACTTCACTAGGACATCTTCTAAAACCTCGCTCCCATTAAAATTTTACAGCATAACTTATTTTTGCAGTAATTCTAAAGAAAAAAATATTAGTAGCTTCAACAATAATTTCTTAAGGTTTATTTTGTTGTTTAATTGTTATACACAACTCCTGTAGCACTAACTAACATAAAAAGTGATCGTTTGGAAACTTGCAAAATTAGCAAACTTAACTATGAACATTTCTAGAACCAAATTTGGAACATTAATCCTCAAGAATGATTAATTCAGGTATTCCTGTCCTTCATCGTAATGTTATTTAGTGCTTTCGTGTTTTGCCGAACTTTTCGTGCTACCAGCCGGCACACTGCCTGGTGACTGCAGAAGGAACAGCAGTTGGTGGTTCGCAGCATCATGAGGCGTTCGACACGTGTCGCTCTGGGCACAATCCAAACCATGATTGTATATGTGTTGAGGGGACTTGCTGGAGAATTCACGCTAGCATACTTAGCTGACATGCTGATTTGGTCCAACAATTGGGAAGAGCATCTTGTCCTCTTATCGCTCATCCTGGAAAATTTGGCCATTAGTGGACTGACCTGTGCAGTACCAAAATGTCACATTGGCAAAACCAACATTGAATTCCTATCTCACATGGTCAGCAAAAAGGGGATTGAGCCAAATGTCGAACACCTGTGTCTTGTGGAGGAGTGCCAACTGCTGGCCACCAGGAAACAGTTACAAAAATGTTTCGGCCTCATTTAGTGACTCTGCGAGCACATCCGAAACTTTGTGACCATAACAGCACTGCTAATGCACTGTGGTCACCCCAGGATCGGCACCACAGGACCACGGAAGCAGAGTGAGCAATCAAGTATTTTAATACAGTGTTCACCCAGTGCGGGACCCTAGTGCACTACGACTGTAAGCTCCTACTGAACCTCCACAACGAAGCTAGGCAAAAAGGAAATGGTGCGGTACAGCATCAGCATGGCGACAATGGGGAGAGGCGTGTCATTGATTATTCCAGCACAAAGTTTGGGTCTACAGAAAGGCAGTACCATGTGAATGAGCAGGAGTGCTTAGCAGTTGTCTGAGCAATGAAGCACTACTGTGCATATCTGAAATATCAACAGTTAATTTTGCACACTGACAACTGGTGCCAAATGTGACTGAAGTCCATGCGCGAATCACACTGCTAACTTGCTAGATGGTCCATGGCCCTTCAGGAGTACGACTTCGAAGTCGATCACATAGCAGGAATTGACAATCAGCTGGCCGACGTGCTGTCCTGTGAGCAGTGTGCTGATATCACTGTGTGTGACGAGACAGAGTGGGAGGACATCCGACCACTTGGGCCACACTCAGAGGGCAAGCAGTTATACCAGCTGACCGTCGAGCAGCAAGAGACACTTTTTTTTACCAGCTAACCATCGAGCAGCAAGAGACACACTTCAACATTGTATATGATCATGTAGTGACATGAAGCACAACTACACCACCTCTCAAAAAAAGAAGGTCGAGGACGAGGATGGAGCGGTGAACCACTGGCGAATGGTTGGCGGCTGTGTTCAGACGCACCCCATGTGATGTATCGATTGTGTTGTCTCTATGATGTAAGTGTTGGTAGTATGTTATGTACATGTACCATAACACCATGTCTATGACCGGAAATGAGTTTGTCAAATGTAATAGCACGGAACCGAGTAAAAGACAGCATGGTAGACCAAAAATCGTGTTCTTATTTATCCGTCTGTCCACCCAAATACCTTCCGCCCCCCAGCACAGGACACGATGAGGAGATTGA
The DNA here is from genome assembly GCA_003012365.1 of Medauroidea extradentata. Lineage (NCBI taxonomy): Eukaryota > Metazoa > Arthropoda > Insecta > Phasmatodea > Phasmatidae > Medauroidea > Medauroidea extradentata. The sequence continues at coordinate 25,180 of PNEQ01003949.1, forward strand.
TTTTGCCCCCCGACAAGCGAGAAAACGTGTTACGACACATCCATGGTGGGCACTTAATGGGGTATCCAGGCAGATGCCAAATAACCAAGAATGTCAGCTGCTTATTCTATTAACTAGGGGTTACCAGAACAGTGAAACAATATGTCTGCTTAACAGCTTGTTTTAAAACTTGTAACTGGTTCAAGTCCCGACGAGATGACTGCGAAAAACAACAACAGCCACCCATTCCTACCCGAATGCCCACTTTAATCTGTTGCCCTCGACATCATGGGACCTTACCTCCGCGCCAAAGGCGGGAAACAATTCATTATCTGTTCGTCGTGGACATGTTGTTCTCCAGGTGGATAGAGACATACAACTGTCCCGAGCACTTGGGTGAAGACTCTCGTCTCGGGATACTCTAAGGTACTGTCCACAGACAATTTGTTTGTTTATTTGTTTTATTGCATACTTATGTTTTTTTCTGCACATGTTGTACAAAGTTATTGGACATGTCATAGAGTTAACATAATATATAGTTATTAACATAATATATAGTTTGGTATAGTATATAATGGGTCGCAGTTCACAAGCAGTAAATGGTGGAATGTGTGCGAATGATGGGGCGTCTACCACCACACAACACCAATGTACCACCCACATTCAAACCTCATGGAGTACAGGAATCAAGATCTCAAAACTCAAATCAGGCTGTGTGTGTGTGGAAGAAGCACGAGAGCTATGCCGAACATCTGCCGGCAGCCATATTCTCTTTCCTTTTCTGCACGAACATGGCCACGGGACAGGTACCTGCAACTGCCTCGCTGAGATGCAATCTAAAACTCCCGAGAGAGTACCACTGCAACCTGCCAGCAGAGGACAAGCCTGCATGTCATGCAGAAAGGGTATAATCGTATAGGGCAAGGCATAAGGCGATGAGAGCCAATAAGCAGTGCTATGTTCAACAGTGGCTCAAGTCCACGTAGAAGATACTGGCACTGCTCCAACCAGGACAGCATGTCAATGTTAAAGCCCACCCTATCTCTGCTGGTATGCAGAAGTTATGTACTGTCTTTGCATCAAAGTGGAGCAGACCTCACAAGATCATGCAAGCATGGGGCAGGACAAGCTACCTCATCAGATGCGGGAACAGGCACATCAGCAAAATACATCGTGGCGACCTGTGGATCGCACCTACCGGCGGAGATGTCGAGGCACCCTGAACCACGACACACCCCAGATAGGATCCAGAGGATACAGCACAATCAGACAAGCCCTGTGAAGGAGATGTTACACCTACTGGGTGCATAAGATACCTCTTTGTGAAAAGGACAGAGAGTCGTCAACCACCGTAGTCAGGGTGGTATGGATGTGGAAAGGGGGTCTGGTTGCTGAGCGCTTAATTTAGCAACAGTTTTGACTGTTGGCCAGGCGGCCATACTTGGCCTCGATCATTTCGTTTACAGCAGCCAGTGGAGGTACATGTGCAAATGTGCTTTCCCACGGGAATTCCTACAACTTTTTATCTACTGATATATCGTCCCTCTGTATGTTAAGTGTAAGTTTTCCGGATTATTAACATCTAAAGGCTTTTTGATTCGGTCCCAGCAGAAATTCCTTCGTTCAAATTTAATTTTTGCTCATGTTTCTTTCTTCCTTCTGCCCACCAACACACATGGCCTGGAACCATAACCTTACAACCTAAGGGACTGGCCTACTCAAGCTGACCGGTCAACACTAGAGATTACTGGGTGTGTTTCAACTTTGCCTTCCTCTCTCTACATGCTAGAAAGCAGTGATAATCTCAATTAAGCCCACACCAGTGTGGGTGCAGCTCTCTTTTTTTATGGCTGAAGTACTCTTTAGGAGAGTGCAAGCACCTCGCAAAACTTTTTGCCTGACGAAAGACACACCCACAAGTGTATTTTTTCCTTGACAGGGACAGATGTATTTCATTGATATTTTGCACTGCGCGCTAGTCAGTTGCGCATTGTCTCTCTGAAGGCTACTTCGAAGTTACTATTGCTCCTGTGTATCGCGCTCAGAAACTCTGTGTATTTTAAGTCTGAAACATAATGTAATAAATAGCTATGTAAAACCTATGCTGCATGTCTCGTCTATAATACTGTACATAACCTCACCTGTGTCGCCACACAGTTTTCCTGTGTATGTGATAATCTCAGCTGCCAGTGTTCTCCAGAGCTCTATGCTATTGATGCCGTCCAGTATAAGCCTCTCGAGACCTTGTCGTCCTTGCCCCACCACTCAACAGTATTACCAGGTAGGAGGTAGATGAGCTCTATTTCTGGCTGCATGACAAGTCAGCCAGGTCATCGGCGCCTTCAGTGATGCTCAGTATAATGTGTTAAACAAGTGTTTTCTAAATTAATTTTTATTATATTATTTAGTGTTCCAAACCTGTTCGACTTAAATTCAGCATAAGTGTTCCATATATTAATTTGTTCACTTCGCCACATCACATCGCAGGCTTGCGCCAACTGTGCCAGCGTATCTTTCTCGTGATGTAATCTTGCAAATTCATAAGAAACTATAAACATTTTAACATCAGCCAAATGGCATAATTTTGCTTTTTACGTGTTTTCTTAGCTATCAAAGGGTTAATTGTGATATCATTTTGTAATTTTCATGCTCACTCTCATCCCTTTGGAGGGTGACATGTCTTGGTAGGAGCAGCAGGAGATCCCCCGTTCTCGCGCTAGAGCACAGCAGTCTTTGTTAAGTGGGCGTAGAGACTGTCACTTGCAGTCCTCACTCTCCCGGGAGGCCTCAACGTTTGTTACACCATGTCACAATTATCTGCAATAGTATCTTAATTCGTTTGAATCCGTTTTCGACTCTCCCAGGAAGCGCTGGTCTGGGGAAGATTCGTGCGCACCCCGTTTATGTACGTATTTGCAGCCAATTTAATACATTGGTTACTTCACTGTAAAATGCTTCAGCCAACATGTGGCTTTATTCGTGTTCCCGCACCTAATTGTATCACCTCCAGCATCGTCAGATAATACAACTTCTCTGTGTTCACAGTGGCGGATTTAAAAACACATTTTGGGGAGGGCTTACCTGATTTTATGGATTGTAAATAATACCATCTAACTCAAAAGTGTTGTTTAGTGTTACAGGACATTAAAATTGACATACATACAAGTAGGACACTATAAATGTACTTGGATCATCATAGAAAAAAAAATCCAGTTTCCTTGAGGCGATAGGACATACTTT
>PNEQ01003950.1:10741-58058 GCA_003012365.1 Medauroidea extradentata
TCAAGCTTGTAAACTCCCCACCCTCCACCAACTACCCCATCTACCTTCCTTCGTTTTCAGTAGCTATTCGCCCCACCTCCCCAAAGAAAACCGGTCTAGCAGGGACTCGGAGAGGCCGCTTTACACGATGATGCTACAAGACTTGCAGAGCCCTCATGCGGCAGAGAATCACAACTGCGGCCACGGAGCCCCCCGTTAATACTTCTTTCTCCTTAGTAAATATATCTATATTTTACTATCTTTAAAATGTTTCTCAGAGGCTCGTTTGATTTGTCTGTATCCGTGCAACAACTCTTAATTAAATATTTTAAAAAAATTTAAGGCTTGGGCAGTGCAATCAGCAAAAATATTCAACGTGACTGAAAGTACAAATTAATTATGTCTGTCTGATAAATGCTCAGTTGAATTGTGTTATTTATGAATATTATAGGGAAACGTATTTCTATGAAATACTAAAGAAATTTGTTTTGTTTTTAGGAGTTCGGCTTTTCCCTGGATAAATTCCCAAATGTGTCCAAATGGTATGCGAAGTGCAAGAAGTCGATCCCTTCATACGAGGAGCTGAGTCGTGACAACCTCGCGCAACTGAAACAACTCTACGACAAAGTCGCTAAGAAGTGAACTGTTTGAAGAAATTTAGACTACAGACTATCGTGAATAATAATGTTTGTTGTCGTATTCAATCTACTTCTTTTCAGTTGAAAAGAAAACTTGTTTAATGCATGTGCTCGCTTTAATTTAGCCAAAACTCTTATTAAACATTCACTTCAGACAAGCCAGGCAATACATATACAGCTTGGTATGTTGACTTGAAGTTTGATTGAATTTTTTGTTCCGTTATTTTCAAATTTTCAAAACTGCAGCTATTTGTATCTTTACAGTACTTAGATACATTTGAGGAACAATTCAATTTTTCGAATTTTATTAAACTTAGTACACATGTACTACTTAGCATACCGGTTTGACTTTTGTGTATTTCCTTCATCCTTTGGTAATCTTTTGGTAACGGCATTCATGTTTCATTTTTGGGATGTGATGAGGTCTCAGATAAAGTTTTGCCGAATTTTGCCAAACTGAATACACAGTGTGCTGACTGAACTTTTACGTATTTCGTTTATTACAGCCTATTTCTAAATAATATAATGAGTTAATATTCTTACATGTACGAAAATAAATTCAACTTTTAGGGTTAATTTCCTCTTACTTTGAGGAAAGTAGACTTATTACTTATGCTGGTACCTCCTTGTTTACATATAAAATTATGCACATAGATGATGGCTTTACGGCAGTAATTTCATCGACATCGTGATATGAAGCCGAGAAGAACGAATTGTCACATGGCCGCTTTTTCTACACAACAGTTAACGATAATTGATGGCTATTACTGTAATTAGGGTGGCAATAATTTGGCACGAGACATAAAAAAATTTGAAAACTTGATTTTAGGACGTTTCAACAAAATTACCTTATTAATGTGACTATACTCTAAGTAGTCTAATTTTAATACCATTCTCTCTTTTATAACAAAAAATAATTTTTGGCAAAGTACATTTGTCTATCAGGTTGACGGCAGCACTGAACACACTTATATTAACAACCTTAACGTTTTCCCTCTGATAACGCAGTTTTTTTTTTAATTTAAGATTCTGCTCTAATGTCTAACATGTTTTGAATTCAATTTTTCCAGCTCTGTTGATTTATAAAATTGCAATGAGCTCCTGATACACTAATTGAAACAACACCTACAAAGATTTCAAAGAAATCTATGTTATCCAACTGTATACTAGCTGACTGCACAATAAGTGCAACATTTTCACAATCTCCTTTATTTTTGTACTCACAACCAGACATACTTCCCGTGTTAATAACACCAAAACACTTCTTAGTTCAGTACTTGTTACGATCTCAACAACTGTAACTATCAACTTTGGTTGCTTTAGATTTGTACAAAAATAATTAAGTTAACACTTGCTACTTATTTTCCCACATGCAGGACAATCCGGGTTCGTTCTGACGTGTCCCTTTCTGCCGCAGCGAAAACAATGAACAATACTACCTGACCTTGAATTCTGCTCCAGGCGGTACTGTTATGTAGTTACAGTCGTCATTTTGTAACTCGCCCTCAGCAGGAAGGACAGTACCCAAGTCATGGTGTTGTCGCAGAGCCTCGTGCAATCTCGCTTCTACCTTCAACCGAGCAGGGTCGAGTGGAGCTCCAGTCTTGATGGGTTCCATATACATTTCCTTTTTAAAGTTGTATCATGGCCACGTCTCCATAAATTAATCACAAGCCACTTTCAAATAGCCAAATCCTGCAGAAGCACAGTATGAAACTTTCATCTGAATAAGATAGTAATAACTGTCTACAGATTCACCCTTGTCAGCCCTCATTACTTTGAATCTCTGTCATTCGTATGCATCGTTTCATTGCTGAGTGAAATAAACATTATATACTGTCGCTGCTTTCTCATAAAAATCCATCGCTTGCGCACCTGCTGTCGTACTTAATTTGGGGGTGGGGGGGGCTGGTATGTAACCTTCCTCAAGGGCATGCATACCGATTTTGGAGGCATATATCTTACATGAACCCGGTCCAGCCAAATTCAGTAACTTACCACTGCGTCGTTGTACGAAAGTTATGCCGGGAAATTTCAAATAAATTTCTAACTGTATCAATAATTATTTCCACCGCTGAAAAACATTATCAGTTTCAGCAACAGTAAAGTTTTCCAGTTCGCGATGGATATGTTTTGCCATTGTGCAGCACACGTATCGTTGTCAGTAACTGGATGAAGTAGTGCAAAATGCATCGGAATTTATTCTCGTTGCCATTGTAAATAGTTAATTCATGTCATAGTTACTGAATTTCTATTCACACGAGCATTACTTCATGTACGTACATTTCACTGCCAACATTCCGTAGACATGATAATTTATCACACACTCCCTCATTTCTTAGAAGTGAAACTCCTATAAAGACCACATCACTTCAATGTGAACACGTATTTTCACAGAACAGTCTCTTGCTGCTTTATTACACCAATTTGGCGGCGGTGTGTTTTACATCTGAGCCGCTTACTCTGAGATTACTATGTCGATAACAAATGTCTCCGGCATTATGACATTTACCTGTTTCTTGCAGTAAAGTTTCATGCAGTTTCGAGAAGACCTCTGGAACATGGGTCGCCGAGGAACGCTTCAGACGAGCTTTAGCAGAGTCCTTTACTTATTTTGATTCGTGACATTTTACTGAAGACAGAGGCTAAGTTTTCGCAAAACTGTGGTGCGCTAAAAAATGTGCAGATCACTGGTATCTCACTATCTGACAATGTTGACAAATTGTATTGAGACTAAATACTGAACTGCATAATTCGAACATGTAGAACACTGATGAACATCTCTTTGGTGTACCAATTATGCGTTTCCTGTGTTTCTAGTCTGTTTGTTACACATTTCGAGATTTTTGTCCTTGTGTTGGTACCAGTGTCTTATGTTCGAACGAAAATAAATAAAGACGACTAGACTGTATGTTCGTTAACTGAAGTATCGTAGATTTCATTTGCTCCAGAGACGCAAAATTTTTAGGTAGGTAAGTATGTGAATTTAACATCATCAGATTTTAAAAAAATTCAATAATAACAAAATTATATTCCATTGTTTTCTATAATAACGCAATTTGTAGACCATCTGATGGCAAAGAAGTGGTATATTGATGGATCATCTATACCACATCTATGTCGTGCCATTTGTAGGCAAGCTGATGGCTATGAAGTGATACATTGGTGGAAAATGTGTGGTGCGCCATCTGTAGGTCAGCCAATGGTTGCAAAGTGGTTAGTTGATATAGCATTGCTGGCGCAGGCTTGTGATGCCACGTGTAGGCCAGCTGATGGCGATGAAGTGGATCATTAAAGGATCATTGTTGATGCTGGCGTGTGAAGCTGTGTGCTAGCCATTTATTTTGTCCAGCTGTGGACCAGCTATGGACATATCACGGTTAGTGTGTGTTGCCGCTACATATCAAACAATGATACCGGGTGCATCACGTCTGTCGGCCAACGAATGTTCGGTTTAGCAAACTAGCTCTATGACACTGATGTTCCACGTATATTTTGCTACATGGGGTTCGACGCTTAATTCCTACGAGAAAGAAATAAAGTACTTACTTTTGTTGTTATAGAAGTTCCTACCGGTGAGAAGTTTTGTCCTTTCAATAGAAGGCTGTGAAATTCAACACTAAATCTAGCTTTTCTTCAGCTTTAATGTGAAATTTGAGGCAAAAAAAATTGAAACATATGTAATACGTTCATTTTGAAAAGTTTTCGCGCATTGCAAAAAAAAAAACGTTTTAAGTGAAAGCATGACTTTAACAGTTTCTTCAACCTATAGAGATAATTCCAGATAAAATTCTCATGGCTTATAGTCAGTCCACCTTTTTCAACTGTGACCTATAAATAATTTTAATACGAGTGTAAGTGCTAAGTCAGAAAAGAAGACAGTAAAACATATTTGAAATGTTAAGTATGCATGGAAATTTACGATAAGTAACGCGGTAAGCCCTGAGTGTGATAAAATTGCCAACTGGGCATTTAACTAAAACCCTAGTAAAGATTGTAAGCGCCCGTAAGTCACGAGAGTAGCCTCTCGACCCACTTGTGGTTTAACTCTGCTGGAGAGCGGATAAGCTATTGTTAGCAGGCGAAACACGCACATAAAAATGTAAACACAAAACATAACCAAAACCAAGAAGAAGTGAACCTGTTATCACGATGTTAAAAATATCAGATAAATGCACGAAACGAATATTGCATGAAATATAAGTAGAATTGCTTATGTAATATTACTAGCAGTCCCCCGCGGCTTTGCTTGCGAGTATTATTCGTAACTGATAATATTTACTTTAATTTAAAAAAATCTTTGTACATAAGATTTGTACTTCAGTCATCAAGTGTTAGAATGTCTAATCGGCTAGTTGAACTAATTCTGCAGCAGGATAAGTAGCTATAGCTGTCCACGCGAAAAGCAATCTTAAGTTTGTCCCTGCCACTAACAGCGACTTCCCCTGGACCTTATTTATAGCCCTGCCTATTTGACGTTGTGGGGTGATTACAGACACCTAAGGTAAGAGGTTAATCGAATGAGAAACATATGTTTACCCTGTGCACAACCATTGGTGACGGTGCCCTCAATTATATATTTTCAAAATATTCACTTTAACTTTATTGACATTACAAAGTTTCAGAGAGTAAAGGTTTCGCGGAAACGTATTTGGTGCCCCAAACCTGAGATTAGTGAGATGATATATCGTCGGTTTACTGCCAAAAGTGACAAAGTCAAAATGAGGTAAAATTATAAAAATGCTAGGAATATGTATATGTTGTTCACGAACAATTGCCCAAGTTTAGAGTCTACTCGTCGTTTCGTACTGTTGTGTCACAGTATAGTAACATACCAAATTTTTGTTAATATCTACAATTTAATACTGTTTTTAAATGAAATAGTATTTATGACTTAATCACTTTTGGCAGTATACCGACGATATGTCAGCTGATATTGTAGAGGAACCTAAGTGGAAAGCGAACTGCAATTTTACCCCTTTTAAAGACTACATGTAAATTGCACTAATTCGATCTGCCGTGTAGTTTTTGTGTGTCAGAATTGAACGTTCGCACGCAGCTTTTAACGAAATTCGAGCCCAGAACCTCCCGGAATTTAGACCTGAGTAACAAACAACTGCCTCACGTAACATCGAAATAATTCATGAAAATAAAATTTATTTAAAAAAATAACATATCTGCGTCCTGGGCTCATAGAGGTTGTACAACACCACGTCTCGATAGGTTACTGTAGAGTGAAACTCTTGTATAGGTTGTTTCTCGCTGCTCGTTCCTGCTTTTCGGATCGTCTGCCTTTATTTTTAACCAACTAAGTTTTATTCTTAATAATCACATTTCTTATAAAGAAAAAAATACATACATATTTTTAAAATATTTACGTAAGCATCACTCTGACGCGAACAACACCTCAATATCGCTACTGGTTAGATAGATATCGTGGGTTGATGGAAAACAAATTTTGTGCTTTTTCACCCTTTTGTGTGTCGAATTTCAAAATATATTTTTAATTTACATCTTATACATTTGTATAGGTATCCAACTGAAGTGTAAATCACATCGCTAGCCCGTTCAGTTGAATTAAAATCGATAATTCACTAAAAAAACACACACACATCACCCCTGCACAGTATTGAGAAATCGGATTTCGAAAAATCTGAAAACCGTTTTGCGATAATTTCTGTAATCATCATCCTGAAGGAAAAGTTAATTGTATATCTCGATTGATTCGATAGATATGGAGGATTTATCTAAAACACATTCAAGGTCTTTTCACAACCTAAGGGAGTAAATTTCGAAAAACCCTTGAATCACGTTTTAGAATACTTTATTGGTATCTCGTGGACGTAAAAAACACAACATTAGCCGGCTGGGTTCAAGATATATCGACGATTAATTGAAAACACTTTTCACCACTTTTCACCCCTTTTCACGTCCTTAGGTGGCGAATTTCGAAAATTCCTGAAATTACTTTTTAGATATTTGAGTAAGCATCAATCCTAAACAATAATCACGCCGCTGTTGGGATCGATATAAATCGAATGTGAGTCGAAAACTCACATTACCCCTTTTTTTAACCAGTTTAGGGCCGAATTCGGAAAATATATTTTAAATGGTACTTGGGATATTTACAAAAGAACCAATTTCAAGCAAAGAGCACTTCGATATATCGATTGATTCGATAGATATGGAAGGATAATCGAAAACACATTTCGCGTATTTTCACCCCTTTAAATAAAGAATTTCAAAACGTCTTTGAGTCCTGTCATAGACATTTGCAAAAGTAACCAATTAAAGTTAAAATCACGACAATAGCCAATTGTGTTTCAAAGATATAGACGATTCATAAAAAACACATTTTGTCCCTTTTTACTGCCTGGGGGTCGAATTTTAAAAAAACCCAAAACTATTTTTTGGGTATTTACGTAAGCAATATTTTGAAGTGAATATCAACTCCCTATCCCGAAGGGTTCGATAGTTGATTGGAAACACATTTAAGGTCTTTTCACCCCTTTAAATATTGAACTTCGAAAAATCCTTAAATTGGCTAATATGCATTTTTACGAGTGTCCTATTAAAGTAAAAATCACGATGATTGGCCGTCGGGTTCGAACTCTATCGACGTTTCTTCGGAAACACATTTCACCCCTTTTCACCCCCTTAGAGGTCGAATTTCGAAAAATCCGTTCTTAGTGCTCGCCTACGACATGAAGGGAACCCCACAAAAATTTCACGATTCTAGTTCCAGTGGTTTGGGCTGCAGTTTGATATGTCAGTCAGTAAGTCAGTCAGTCAATCAGTCAGCTTTCATTTTTATATAAAGAGATGATGCCCATTCCCACATATAGAAATAGTAAACAATTGTACAAAACAAGATAGCTTACTTTAAATTACCGCTGTTACAAAACCCTTAATGGGGTAGGTTTTAAGGTAAAGTTTGGTAACCAATCAAAACCGATCACGTAATTAAGATATGTTACCTTTCTCAACCAGGTTCCTTTTTATGGTCTATGTATGTAGTGCAAAGTTCAAAGAAAAAAATTAAAAATGTATGATTATACATAGGCCATAGATGAATTTGAGTGCAATGTTCATGAACGAAGGAAAGTTATCGGTGCCCACATAATCATGGTGTTTACTATCAAATGGATGAATAATTTAAAGAATATTTCTTACACAGTAAAATATTGACAAATTTCAAAATTTATACAACGTACAGAATAGTTTTAACAAGACAGTGCCATGCGTAACATCATTCAATTATTTATCTTCTGAAGAGTTTTGTACATGCTTAATTTCTAGTGAGATTAAATTGAAAATGGATACCAATTTATAATGTTTTTTTTTTCAATCAAACATTATCTCGACGTTATGGATACAATAACAAAACATAAAATGTATGTCAGTAGTATAGTTATGCCGGTTTCTGGCACAGGATTCGTTGTGAGGATTTTCGGCCGAGAGAGAATTAGTCCGCCATGTTGTGACGTCACGCCCCAGGCCACCATGTTGAATGGTCACCGAGTGTCAAACTACAAAAATTTTCCACAATTTCTAAAATTTCAAAAAATTCCAATAAATTAAAAAAAAATAAAAATTTCAAAAAATGTAAGAATATTAAAAAAAATAAAAATTTCAAAAAAATTCAACAAATTTTCCGAAAAATTTCTAAAAATATACCTCTATCATGTTTCCGAACGCCATATTGTCTCCATCCACCATCTTATTTCCTGTCACTATCTTGGAGTTTCTTCCGGATCTTCCGAAAAATTTTCGATTTCGTATTCCGTCTAAAGCCCGCACATATTTATAAAAAGGAATTCAGTAAAATTATTTTATATTAAAACTTTTACATTAAAACTTTTTAATAAAAAACTTGTGTAAAATTATTTAAATAATTACAGAAACATCTTACCCGGACGAGCTTCATCGACACACAGACTTCCCCCTCCTCCCACTTTTTATATGTGTATAGAAAGTCACCATACCCCCTCCCCTATTAAACCTTTTCACTCCCTTTCCCTACCGAGTAAGGGGAGAAAAATTGAATCTCTTGTTTTGAATGTCGATACAAAATACAGAGTCAAAACGCAAACAACAAAAGGTTGCTTTTCTTTATCTCTCAAACGACATTAGTTAGTGATAGTAAAGAAATACACTTGAAAACAAAAAAAAATAAGAATTTGGTCACAAACTTGTAAGCCGGACTGGATATAAGATAACAAGATTTAATGGAAAGATAAAACTCGTATTTATAACTGAGTTAAGCCTACGAATAGCAGTAGTTGTGAGAGGAAATATTTTAATAGTGTAGAGGTAACATCACCTCCAGTGAAGATGGAAAATATTCGTTCATTTTCTTAATGCAAGAAGGTATGTGTGCATGAAGTTGGATGACTTCACAGTGTTATTCGTAGTATATACCAGTGAGAAAACTATGACATCTGGATTGGACAAAGTAGCAACTTGAAGAAAAGTCATACGGGTTAGTATTTAAGAAGATCTCGTCCCTCTAGCTTTAGGTGATCATTTAAGGAAATTGCAACCATTACATAGCTACAGTTTAACTTCGTGAGAATCGATGTTAATACCTTCTAGACACCAGTGCAACACGTGCTACAAGACATTTGCATATGGATATCCTGCAAGGAGACAAGGAATTAGTAAAAACGAACCGTGTCGTACAGCATATCGTTGTGGTAAGAGCTGTAGACAGAATGCACGTATAGATTATAATATAAGTACAGGTCTCGATATTCTCCCTGAAAAGCAAGAATATTCGATGACGGAATGAACACAAGAGAAAATTTAACTCACTACGAATGATGTATTAATGATAAAACCATCAATAACTTCTGTTTCGGATGTGAACAGCCCAGAAAATTTGTTAATGCTGTCAAGATACCAATGTTGATTCTGTGACATAAATTAAAGCACATGTTGACATGGTAGGCCAGGTGGTATTAGATGAAAATCACGTATGAATAAGGACGGTTTGTTCTAGTTTATACTACGGTGTTAGAAGTGCAGGCGTGAGATCATGTGTTTTAATACGTTTATCAGTCAGTAAAGTATATGACGAGATGATTACGACGAACATGTTAAAAGTTGTGAAGTTAAAGCATCTATGGTTGTATATGTTACAGATACTTATAATAAAAATGGAAACGTACTGAAGCGGTTGGCTTTCTGAGGTTGTCTGAAGACAAATTTTGCAATGAACTCAGCAAGGAATTTTTGTACAATTCTTAAGAGTATGAAAGAATATTTAGTTCGACAACTTTGACAAGAATTGTATAATCACTGAGTTAAGAAATATAATGTTTGGTTAGAGTACGATTTCACTAAACCGGTACCATATTAAGACACATATTGCAGGAAAGCTATCAGGACGATGAATGTACTACTATATGACATTTATGAAATTGGATGAATAAGAGATAATTGTGTAAGGTTCTGGTTAGGTTATGGGTGACGTAACTTTCCTATGACTACAATTCACTTCGGAAGTAAATACTGAACAGGATATGTTCGATATTTACTGTAACTAGTGGGAATGGTAGCAGTGAAGCAGCATTTTAGCTACATCAGTGAATACGTTATGATGAGATATGTGCTCGTATTGAACAACTTCGGCTAGCATTATGATAGCTTCAACTCTGTTGGCGAAATCTTCGCCGGTGATGACTACAACTACCGCCATGACAACGACTATGACGGCACATGAGACTTCCTTGTCGAAACTGGCAATATACGTGGCTAAATGAACGAATCATGGATGATGCTTTTGTTACAAAGCCTTAGTGATCACGTTTGCATGGTGACGACACGAAGTGCACTAATTAGGGTTTTTTGGTTGCTTAATCAGGCAATACAGTAGCTTGCAAAAGTTTCGGGCCATCCTATTTTTCATACACATTGCACATAAATACGTTGGTGAAAGAAATAAAAAATGGTCTGTTACAACAGATTTTCACTTATATTTGAAAATAATGAGTTACATACATTTATATTACTTTTAAATAATTATGTGTTCGACATTTTGGTATTAATGACTGTGCAAAAGTATCGGGGCACATACAACTTCGTCAAAAAATCAAAAGAATAAGGATAATTGGGGTTAAAAGTCTTGTACTCCTTCACTCGACTCAATACTTAGTTGCCATGCCCTTAGTAGCAATGACTGCAGCACACCGACGAGGCATTGAGTCGATTAACCGCGAGTTTCGTTCCTTTGTCAATTTTTCCCACTCTTGTCGCAAATTGTTGGCATTTTCGGAGTATTTTGGATTTTTTGAAATTTTCTAAATTGTGGCGGGCAAATCCTCACTCGGCAGAAAATCCTCTCTCGAAATCCTGTGACAGACACGGCATAAATATACTACTTGCGTCAATGAAATATTTAATTACATAAAAGAAAATGACTTCAATAAAAAATGGTTTCAGTGTATGTGAATGAAAATGCCTCGTAATTCACACGTACAACAATATTCTTATGTTAATGTTCCGAAAGTATTTATTTTATGTCCAGTTATTTATTCCTGTATTTTTCATGAACATTAAAATATATTGAGAAAAACAATACTTCCATGAGCATTAAACAGAATTCAATTACGTACTAACGAAATAGAAAAAAATGCTGAAGAAACTTCTTACGTTTTTTGTTGTACTGAAATTAGTTTCATGAGCGTTATGTTTTTGTCTGACTACGAAATGCATGGTAGAAATGAGGGCTCGTGTATAGTTAAGACGAGCAAAGTAGAAATATCTGTTCTGTATATTAGTTATACATTGTTGGTTAATGCAAGTAGGTTTATATATTTTTTACATACGAAATAGTTAAGAACGGTTAGGGTAAGAGAGAGATTTTGGTTAGCGCCCAACATCAAAGTCTTTAGCGCTGGAAGAATGGTTAGGTTTTAGTCCGACTGTGTGATAGAAACTTGAAAGGAAATAAAGACGTATTAGAGCAGTAATACATGGGATAAACTCTTAAAGATATGAAATAATGAAATTTGTTTCTAATTTACATACTACGTACAAAAGTAAATGAAGAAAATACCTGAAGCTTTACACATAATCATTTTTACTCTTGCTTATTAGTATAATGTATTTTACATACATGTTTCGCATCGTATATGATGTATGTTGATGAAAAGTGAGCGTATATACTGGACGAGATCTTCTATATTGAATGGTAATAACTCTAACTAATTGAACCTTACCCTGCGAAGAATGTTACAAGCTACTGGTTGTACCGTAGCCTTCTACAGATATGTCCTTCGGTAAGTGGCGAGACGTACTTTCATAAAGTGAAACGTAGACAGACGTAATTTAAGGTGAGAAAAATTTAGTATCTTGGTGTGTTTGACGAGACAAAATACAGAGTCAAGACACGAACTACAAAAGGTTGCTTTTCTTTATCTCTCAAACTATATTTGTTAGTGCTAGCAAAGAAATGTGAAATGTATATATGAATGCACTTTAAAATAAAACATGAAATTCGGTAACAAACATGTATGCAGGACTGGATATAAGATAAAAGGATAAAACTTATATTTATAACTGAAGTAAGTATGCGAATAGCAGTAGTCGGGAGAGGTGATATTACAATAGTGAAGAGGTAACATCACCTCTGGTGAAGATGGAAAATATTCGAGTGTGTTCTTACTGCAAGCACGTATTTATGAAAAAAAAATCAGTATGTGTGAGTGATGTCTTATGACTTTAAAGTATTATTCGTAGTATGTGCCAGTGAGAAAACTACGATATCTGTATTGGATAAGCAGCGACTTGAAAAGTCATATGAGTTAATATTTGAGGTCTCTTCTCTGTAGCTATAAATCGAAATTTAAGGTAATTGTGGCCGTTACGTAGTTACAGTTTAACTTCGTGAGAATCGACGTTAACTTTTTGTAGACACCAGTGCAACTAGTGCGAGAAGACATTTGCGTGTGGATATGCTGTATGGAGACAATGTAAAACTAACCCATGTCGTACAGCATATTGATGTTGTATGAGCTGTAGACTGTATGCACGTATAGCGTATAAGTACGGGTCACGATATTCTCCCTGGAAAGCAACAAAATTCGATGACGGAATGAACTCTAGAGAAAATTGAACCTGCTACGAATGATGTGTTAATGAAGAAGCCATCATAAACTTATGTTTTGTATGTGAACAGCCTTGAATATTTGTTAATGACTTTAAGATACCCATGTCGATTCTGTGACATGAATTACAGTACATTTTGACATGGCAGGGTAGGTGGTATGAGACGAAGAACATGTACGAATAAGGACGGTTTGGTTTATTTTTTACTATGGTGGTAGAAGTGCGGGCGTGAGTTCAGGTGTACGCTCTAAATCTGAATTAGTGAATATTCACTGATTCAAGCTGATGTACGGAGCAGTTTCAACAATTTGAAAAAGTGAAAGTAGTCACTGTTTAATTTGTAAATATTCACTGATTTCCTTTAAGAGTGCCAACATCTCACAAGTGAATCAGTGAATATTCACAGGTTTCTCCAGTTGTTTGCAAAGAACTGTTTTCACTTATTTAATCAGTGAATAATTACGAGAAAATGTGTGGACATTCACAAATTACTTGTGTAATGTTGGCACTGTTTATTGGAGTCAGTGAATAGTCACAATTTTCACAGTTTTTTCTCATTGATTCAGTTTGTTGAAACAGCTTCATCCATCGGCGTGAATTCAGATGTAGAGTGTATTAATACGCCTATCAGTCAATTAAGAATATGACGGAATGCTTACGACGAACATGTTAAAAGTTGAAAAGCTAAAGCAACTACGGTTGTACATATTACAGATACTTATATAAATGAAATTGTACTGAAGTGGTAGGCTTTCTGAAATAACGTAGTTAAATGAACTCAGCAAGAACCTTAGTACAATTCTTAATAGTATGAAAGAATATTCGGTTCTGTAACCTTGAGAAGAGTTGGAAAATCACTGAGTTAAGAAATAGAATGTATGGTTGGAGTGTAGTTACTCTAAACCGGTACCGTATCAAGACATATATTGCAGGAAAGGGAACAGGACGATGCACGTATCACTATACGAAATTTATGAAATTGGATGAATTATAGATGGCTGTGTAAGGTTTAATGCGGAAATAAAAATTGAACAGTGTGTGTTCGATATTTTCTGTAACTAGTGGAAATGGTAGCAGTGAATCAGAATTTATCTACATCAGTGAATAAGTTATGATGAGATGTGAGCTCGTGTTGAACAACTTCGACTAGCACTGCGGTCGCTTCACCTCCGTTGGCGACATCTTCGCCGATGATAACTACCTACATGACAATGACTATGACGGCGCATGAGATTTCTTTGTTAAAACAAGCTATATATGTGACTGGGTCTACGAAGCATAGATGATACTTCTGTTAGGATACTTGAGTATGCGTTGTTACGACTCGAATTTGATGAGTGCAATAAACTATTGCTTTTTGTTACTTAATCAGGCAATATATGGACATGACTGTGATTATTTTAAAATAAATACTGAATATATTTTCAAGGTATGCGGTGTTTGTTTTACAAGTAGTTGATTATAGACTATATGAACATAAAATGTGATGATTGGGGAAACAGTGTTTTTTTATTTGACAAGAATAATTATTACGAAGTAAATACTTTGTTTGTGTATAAAAGTAAAGACAGGACAGAAAATAGTAATATATGAAACTGAAATAGCTGTTCTGCTATGGAAGCTGGCCGGTCATATGTGACTAAAGGATCGCATTTGCATAGCTGCTAGTTGTTGTGTGTATGTAACTGCTCTCTACGCTGAGACAGTGTCATATCTGCGTGTATATATATATAATATATACTGTAGAAGAGTGTAATGAACAGTTTGGACTGGCTCTGACAGGACTGTAGGAGAGTGAAAGTAGAGTTGTGAGGGGGTATTCGATGGTCGGTGCGAGGGCGTAGAAGCGGTGTGTTTAGCATAAGTAGTATGAATATGAAATTATATGTCAGTTACTTCGATGGGGTGGTGTTGTTTGGATGATGTACACTATGTTTGAAAGTAGTCGAAGAGTCTTGCATATGTAAGTGTCCAGAATAATTTATAATTTTTTTAACGATTGATTGATTTTATCAGAAATTTAGAAAAAATGTAGCTAATTTGGTAGGAGTGTGAGTGCAGACGATGCAGTTCTGTAGGAAATAAAGTCCTTGTAGATGTAATAAAAATCTTTATCAAAAAGTTTTTTAATAATTGATTGATTGATTTTATTGGGAATCGATCGGATATAACTAAGAAAGAAGTCATGTTTAAGTAGTATTCATTAATGGCATTTAAATAAAGTTTTAATATTATTATAACAATATTTTTAAAAAATATCGAATAATTTTGAAATTGATGATTAATACGTAGTCTCAATCGATGGTCATTACTTCTCATGGTCGTCTAGCTGCTATGTGAAGACTTTTGGTACATGCTGCGTTGTGAGAATTATAAAGTAAATTAATTTTTTAGGCGAAGGATAAGAAATTCGTGGTAAAGTAGGATAAAGGGAGGGGGAAATTCTTCCCGTGGCTAACAGCCAATTGAAATAAAGGAAGGGTAGGGTAAGGGATGTGTTAGTTTAAGAGGGTTATAACATGAGTGTTAGTGAGAGAGGAAAGTAGGTGAAGGGCGGACTTCATCATGTGACTAACAGTCAATTAAAATACTTGCTGGGTAGGGTAGGGGAGGGGGAAAGAGGGGATAGGGTATGATGATTTTATATATGCATGTAAAAATTGGTGGGGGGAGTCAGTGTGTCGATGGAGCTAATCCGATTAAGACGTGTTGGTAGTTGATTTATTTAAATAATTTTTATATAAATAATTGTTATTAAATAATTTTTTATTAAATAGTTTTAATATAAAATTAATTTTATTAAAATTTTATTTAATAAATATGTGCGGCGTTATAATGGAATGCGATATCGAGAAATTTTCGGAAGCTTAAAAAAACCCAAGATGGCGGCCGGAAACCAGATGGAGGCAATATTCTTTCGAAATTTTTCGGAATTTTTTCAGAATTTTTTGAAATTATTGAATTTTTTTAAATGTACAATTTTTTTACATTCGAAATTTTGGAAATTTTGGGAATTTGACACTCGATGTCAAGGTCAGGTTAAAGGTCAAGGTCATCTAACATGGCGGCCGGGGCCGTGACGTCACAACATGGCGGTCAAATCCTCACTCGGCAGAAATCCTCACACCGGCTCCATGTTCTGGAATCGGTATAACCTATCTACTCACTTACCATGGTAAGTCTGGACAAAATAAATGGCTAACACCCGGCTACACACGCCTGCACCAACAATGGTCCCCCAATGATCCACTTCATCGCCAACAGCTGGTCTGCACGTGGCCTTACATGCCTTCTCCAGCAATAGCATATCAATGAACCACTTTACAAACATTGGCTGGCCTACTGCTGATGCACCACAAATGTGCTACCAATGGCTCATCGCTATTTCACTAAATAGTCATCAGCTTGCCTATAGAAGGCATGACATAGATGTGGCACAGATAATCCATCAATATAACCACTTCTCTGCCATCAGATGGTCTACAAATTGCATGCCATAGATAATGATGGAATTTTAAATATTTACATTTCCGTTCAATTGTATTGTTATTTAATTTTTTATATGTGATAATGTTAATTCACATATTTACCTACGTAATAAATGTACGTTTCTGGTGGGATTTAAATCTACGATATTTCGGTTACCAAACATTCATTCTAGTCGCCTTTATTTATTTTCATTCGAACCAAGGACAAAAATCACGAAATGTGTGACAAACAAACGAGAAACACAGGGAACACATAACTGGTACACCAAACAGATATTCGTCAGTGTTCTAAAAGTTCGAATTGTGCAGTTCAGTAATAAGTCTCAAAACAATATGGCAATATTGTCAGAGAGTGAGACACGAATGAACCGCAAATATTTGAGCACACAACAGTTTCATGCATCCTTTGCCTCTGTCAATAGTAAAATGTCTTAAACCAAAATTAGTAACGGACTCTTCCAAACTTCGTCTGAAGCGTTCCTTTGCGAGCCATGTTCCAGCTGTCTTCTCGAAAATGAATGAAACCGGCCCGCAAGAAACAGATATAAGTCGTATTACAGGAGACACATGTTATTGCCATCTTGATCTCGGAGTAAGCGGCGCAGTCGAATAACACATCACCACCAAATTGGTGCAGCAAAACTACAAGAATTCTGTGAAAAGACGTAGCCACGCTGTAGTGATTTGATCTTTATATGAGCTTCACAGCTTAGAAATGGACAAGCGTGTGGTAAAGTATCATGTCTATGGAATATTGCCACCGAAATGTATGTACACGAGGTAATACATATGTGTATAAAGAATCAGCACTTACAACATGAATTAACTCTTAACAATGGCAACGAGAATAAATTCCGATGCATTTTTATTACTTCATCCAATTACTGCCAACAATACATATGCTGCACAATGGCAAAACATATTCATCGCGAACTGGAACCTTTCAGTATTGCAGAAACTGGTAACACTTTTCAGCGGTGGAAAAAGTTATTGATAAATTTAGAAAATTTATTTGAAATTTTCAGGGTAACTTTTGTACAACGACGCCGTGGTAAGTAACTGAATTTGGCTGGGCCGGTCATATGTTCAATTTATACCTCTGAAATGGGCGTACATGCCGTCGAGGAAGGTTACAAACCAGCACCTCCGATAAGTACGACAACAGGTGCCCAAGCGATGAATTTTTATGAGAAAGCACTGATAGTATTAGCCTAAATGCTTGTTTCACTCCGCAATGAAACGAGCCATACGCGCGACAAACATTCAAAGCAATTAGACCTGACAACAGTCTGTAGACAGTTGCTACTATCGTATTCTGATGCAAGTTGCATACTGTGCTTTTGCAGGAGATGGATATTTGAAAGTGGCTTGTGATCAATTTATGGAGACGTGGCCGTGATACGACTTGAAAAACGAACTGACTATATGGAATCCAAGAAGACTGGAGCTCCGCTTAACCCTGTTCGGTTGAAGGTGTTGCAGTATGTGCACCTGTCTAACGAGGGTCACATTCGTGCATTTTGGATATGCGTGCGCATTTAGAGCATATGCTGTGAAACTACGTAATCTATTCATATTCAAAATAAATAATAAGTTACAGAAAACTATTTTTTTAAAGCAATAAATTTCACCAATTACAAACGAGTAATAAGACAGCGAGTCTTGTAGTGTACTTACAGGTCAAGCAAACACTGCTGCCGGTTGCCTACAGCCCAGGCCACCACACCACTTCCTAACTTAATACGTTATTTCAGAGGAAACTGTTCACATTAGCAGTTTTTCTCAACGTTAACTTTTTTTTCCTAATGTTTACATGCTAATCACTTACATGTCGTGTCCGGTGACTTCAAGTCAAGTATTAAAAAGTTCTAAGCATAAAGGGGTTGTCAACCTCTAGTTAAAGTATGAAGGTATGTTCTTTTCGTAACTTAAAATTTTTCTGTTGTCTATCCCTACACTAGTAGCTTGTAGAAGAGATTTGGTTACTTAACTGCGTATGACTAGAATATTACTGTCCAATTACATATTTCCCACCACCTTTGAGGGCGTAAAACTCCGTCATACGTCACAATAAGCCCAACGTTGTATTATTGTTTTCCTATTTATTTGACCTCAGGAATTCACCCCTGCCGGGTTAGCAACTAATAAGGACTCACACTGTATGTGAGCTGAGGTTGTCGAGGAACCTAAGTGAAAAGTGAATTGCATAATCCATTATACCCCTTTTAAACGACTACGTGCAAATTGCACTAATTCGAACAGCTTTGCAGTTTTTGTGTTTCAGAACTGAACGTTTGCACACAGCTTTTAACCGAATTCGAGTCCAGAACCTTCCGGAATGTAGACCGGAGCTACAAACAACTGCGTCACATAACGATGAAATAATTCATGAAAACAAATGTAATTTTAAAAAAATTATTCATATGCTGGGCTCATATAGATTGTACAACATCAAACTCATGTGTAATTTATTTCCCGCTCGTCGTACTTGCTATTCGTATCGCCTGCCTTGAAAAATTACAAACTTAGTTTTATACATAATAATCAAGTTATCTTATAAAGTAAAAGAAGTCCATATAATTTCTTAAACACTTACGTAAGAGTCACTCTGACGGGAACAACACCTCAATATCTCTATTGGTTGGATACATATCATGGACAGGTATAAAACTAATTCTCTGCTATTTCCCCCTTTGGGGTGTCGAATTTCGAAATATTTAAATTCCACATCTTAGACATTTGTATAAGCATCCAAATGCAGTGCAAATCCCGACTGTACCCCGTTATTTTCGAAACAAAATCGATGATTAATTAAAAAACCCAAATGACCACTGCACAGTACGTAAGAGTTCAAATTTTAAAAAATCTTAAATCTGTTTTGCGATAATTTATGTTATCGTACTGAAGCAAAAATAAACGGAATATCTCGATGGGTTCGATATATATCTAAGGTTTATCCAAAACACATCCCATGTCTTTTCGCCTCCTAAGAGACTGAATTTCGAAAAACCCTTGAATCTCATTCTCACTTTACAGGTGTCTTTTGGACGTGAAAAACATGGCAATAGCACTCTGGGTTCAAGATATATCGACGATTAATTGAAAACACATTTCATCACTTTTCATCCCTTTTTACCTGCTTAGGTGGGGAATTTCGAATATCCTTGAAATTACTTTTCAGGTATTTGAGTAAGCATCAATCTTAAACAAAAATCACATCGATATATAAATATCAATGTGTCGATATATATCGATTGTGAATCGAAATCACATGATACGCATTTTTTAACTCTTTAAGGCTGAATTCGGAAAATATATTTAAATTGTATTGTGTATATTTACATACTCATCAATCTAAAGCAAAGAGCACTTCGATTTCTTGATTGGTTCGATAGATATGGTGAAATAATCGAAAAAATATTTCACGTAGTTTCGCGCCATTAATTAAATAATTTCTAAACGTCTTGGAGTCCCGTCAAATTCATTTGTGTTAGTAACCAATTGAAGTAAAAATCACGACGATAGCCATTGTGTTCCGGTGATACAGACAATTCATAAAATTCACATTTTCCCCCTTTTTAAATTAAGGGTGGAATTTAAAAATAACATTAAACAACTTTTCGGATATTTATGAAAACAATATTTTGAAGTAAAAAGCAACTCAGTATCCCGTAGGGTTCGATAGATATCGATAATTAATCGAAAACACACTTAAGGTCTTTTCAACCCCTTAATGGTTGAATTTTAAAAAACCGTAAATTGGATAATATTCTTTTTTATGATTCACCTATTGAAGTAAATGTCACGACAATAGGCCGTCAGGTTCGTTCGAGCTATGTAGACGAACATTATGAAACACATTTCACCCCTTTTTACCCCTCATGGGACGAATTTCGAAAAATACCTTCTTAATGCTATCCTACAACCTAAAGGGACTCACACAAAAAAAATCACATATATAGGTGCAGCGGTTTGGGCTGCAGTTTGATATGTTAGTCAGGGTTCTCTTTTATACATAGAGATAAACGCAAACATACACCATACCTACACATGTGCTTATATGCATAAAGGCACATATACGTACAAACAAATGCACGCATGTCTAGCTTCCCCAAGGAATACGAGGCAAATAAGAGCAGGAAGACGTTTATAAACAATGCTCTATCTCCTCGTCAATATATTGGTGCACAGCTTTCATTATTTTATAACAGGAAGGAAGACGTCATGCGTGTTATTCATAGAATTTGCTTGGTTTATGAGCACATGTACAATACACATACATACTTACATGCACTTTTTATTTGCTGAAAGCTGCTAAGGATATGATTGGTTCAACGTATTACCGTATTGCCGTAATGTAGGTTTAATGTTAGAAAACAATATTAAATTTTCCTTAGTTTCCCAACTTCGTACATTCCTCCGAGACCGCCAGTTCATTTATTGTCTCCTTGTGGTACATACTTAGGATTACAGCACATCAGATGGTGACAGTATGGTATATACAAAATATATTTTTACTTGTCAGAGCGGTTATATTCTATCAAATATATTTATGTGTAGGCACATATTAATTAAGTTCATCATGTGGTTCGGCACTCTGAAACATCAGTTTATATTTTCGGTTTTGAGGTTCCATATCTTTGCAAAATTTTATTTCTAGTTAATTCGTGCAGTTAGAATTTTGATAAACACAGTGCACTGAAGTTTCTACATTTAACACGCTATTCGTATTAATGTATTGTTTTGTATACATCCAATCTTTGTTGTTTGGGAATAACTTGGTTGCAGTTGCAGGTAGTAGAAAAATGTATGTCACGTTTATTGACCGACATTGAATTAATATGTTTTTTTTTACTTGAAGATTTATTCCTAATAGTGTCTTGTAACCAAATTTCTAAATGGAAATATTCCTTTACTCATAGAAATAAATTTAAAAAATAACTGGTAGGCGCATCTTTTCACTTCGGGTAAATGATTATATTTGGTTTTATTCAAGGCTTCAGTCATAAGTATCCGAGTGGTACAGTGCAGTGGTAACTGAAAATTATCCGGCAATGACCATCCAATTTTGGTTTTGAAACTTCTTCTAAAAACAGTGAATATTAATGCTGTAATGTGTCCTCATAGGTCATGTCCGTTTCTCTTTTGTCCCTGTCCCTTTCTGCGAATTTGTTTCTTTAAAAACCTAGCTAGTTATCAATTAAACGTTAAGTGTTATGTACAATACTTACAATTTGTGCAGCACTCATATGGTTATCTTGGTGCTTTTTTTTTTATCATTCCAGTGATATCGCACGTTACTTAGTGACGTAACATAGAGAGTCACCTCACACACACATTTTATCGCCAGCTAAGTCATTACTGTTCAGCAAGATCGCATTAAGTGTTTTTCAGCCTAGTGAATGACGCGAATAATTTTCAGCGCATCTTTAAGTTTCGTTGTTGAATACAGCCACAAAATAGTTTAATGTTTAGTCTAAAACATGAAAATTAATTTGGGGTACAATTAATTAAATTTAATCTCATTCTTCCATTGAAATATTATCAAATTAAGCAAGCCTATTGTAGAAGCAGAGCGGGGAATATAAGAGTGAACAGACAGTGGCAACGTCCGCCACGTTTCCTGCATGCGAAAAAAATTGTAATGGAACCGCCGGCAATCAACTTCAGATCGCCGTGTTTGCCAAGTACATAAAAAATTAAGAGAAAATGGCTGAATCATAGAATAAAGCCAAAATTTCTAAACGCAGTAGCATTAATATTTAGAAATGACTCACATTGAAGGTATTGTTTTTACAAACTCTTATTTTAGAAGGGGTATTTATCACAAATTTAACTGAGAACACTTATGTAATATTCATGGTAAAACTAGCCCAATAAATGTGAAAATTTCAAATTTGTAGGTGATTCGAGATAATTAAAGGCATTAGAAAACCGTACACTTGAAACGCCCACGAAAACTGTTTGTCACAGCATGGCTATCACTATGACGTCATAAGCCAGTAAGTACACCAGCCAGCACTTGGCGGGTTGGAAGCAATATTTTTAGAGGGATATATGGCTTATTTATTTAAATGGTGTTTTGGACCAATGTGTGTGGCATATGTATTTATTCAGCTTTCAAACCACATTCGTAACCTGAGAATTTGTAAGAAAATATTAACAAAGCAATGGTTTAGGACAATACACCGAGTCATGAATGTTTGTGAGATCTTCTTGTGAATAGTTGCCGCCAAAAACTTTTTACGTGATCATTATATATTATTGATTTAAATAGTTCATGTGTTTTGTATCCATTCGCTGTACGTCTTTTATACATAAAGTCATAAAATGTGTCGAAAGTTGCTCTGAAAGCACTGTGCTGCAGTATCCAAAGAACACTTTAACCTAGCTATATACAGAAATTGGAAGATGTATAAACAAATTATTTTATAGTTTGAAATACCCAGCAGATTTAATTATCCTGTGTATATAGCTAATGTTTCAGACAGCTTGTAAGAATATAAATTTTTTAAGGTTACATACAACGATCAAATAAATTATAGAAGGCTGTTCAAACTGATGTCATTAAAACCGTAGTTTGTTCAAAACAGGTCAAAACATCTTGTTTCGTTCAAAAAGTTCAAATTGTATTAATTTCTTTACTTCGTGACCGCAACAAACGAGGAGTAGCCATATGTGAACAGCCGTTGCGTATTGACAACATTAACATTTCTGCCTTGTACTTGTGTTGATCTTTATGTTAGTCCAACCTGCTTTCATACGTCGACCAGCGGCACGCGGTGATGGTCACACATCCATGTGCTAACTGTGCTCGAAGCTACTTAACTTTATCGATCAGATGACCACAAGAGTATAGGCTGATGCGGTTGAATCTGTTGTAAGTCAGCGTCACGGAGGTAGCTGATGCCATATCTGTTACGTCCGTAGATTAGCAAAACGATACATCTTTTAACGAAATAGTCTTACTTTATTTTCATATTTTTCCTCGTTATTACATATGAATTTATTTGTAATGAATTTTTAATTTCATGCAAGAAGCTCATTGCATTATGAAGTTATTTCAGTAGCTTGTTCAACTAACATTCAAACATTGCAGATACAAATAAAATAAATTATGTGTTACGATTTTTTATGATCAGCCTGTTTAACAGTGCAAATTGTTATTATTCTTTATGTTTCATCGGTAATTTACTAATGCAAACACTCATCACAATGAACTTTACTTAAAATGATTGTGCAATATAGTCAAATAACCCACTTCGTGATTTATTAAGTTTGTTTAAGTTTTCGTTTCAACAGCTCATTTATCCAATAATGTTCAATTGTGCTTTAAATGCACAAATATTGCTATACGATAAAGTATGCAATCACTTATATTAAACCTTGAGGTGGTAGAAAGGGGATCAGGTGTTGTGGAATTCTGGTCGTTGCCGTACTTAAGCAACGTTCTTGCTATAAAAATTAGACAATTTTATTTTACCGGTACGAAGAATCTTTTACCAAAAGTTACAATAGTTTTGAATTTAAACTTATAATAACTCCCCAAACACGCACATGACCAGCAAGTTACGAACAACACAGTGAGTGAGTGAAGATATTTTGATCAGCACTTATCATCTAAGTCTTTAGCTCTGGCGGGGGAAACAGAAGATCCCGATTAAACTCGCCAACCAATTTCATCGTCCGGCATGATCCCCACGTGTGAAGAACCGGGGACCGACCCCGCCGGAAATCGAACCCGGATGGTCATGGTGGGAGGCATGTGCTCTATCCACTGCGCCAACCGCCAACCATACCAGCTTTCAGAGATTCGTGACGAGCCTCCGTGAAATTATAAAATTACTTTCACTTCACCGCTGACATCTTTGTATGTGCTTTAGAAGAAAACTACAGGTTCTAGCCACTTGAGCAGAGAACACTTTTCTCGTTCAGTTACCATGTACTGGATAGGATGAACGTATCAGATGGCTATACACAAGACGACAAGAAATTGTAAGCAGTTCGAGGGTAACAATGTTCACAATATCGTGACTTAGTCTTAACAATCGCCGTTTTCAATCTTCTTGCGAAAATACTAGTTATAGTCTCTAGTTTCAGGGTTGGATATAGAGTTGCGCTAGACTAAAAGTTGCTGTATATAAATATTTATTTTATGTATTTATGTATTATACATAGTGTTCGTAAACGAATGGACGTAAATCATGTGTGTGGTAGATAACGTTAAAAGAAACATTATTTGTTTGCGAACATTTGTCGGAAAATAGCACCTCTGAAGGTGCGACGACAAACAAGTGTGCAAATAGAATAGCGCGCGTTCCGAGGCACCAGTCGAATGACTGAGAGGGTGCGTCACTGCACTGCAATTATGTGTCAGGTGGGCATTAAGGGAAAAGGGAGGGCCACAGATATGTGCTCACATATAGAAACAACTTACAAGCCTCTTGTCAATACGTGTGAACGTCCTTCTGTCTTTTTGCTTGCAGTTCGTTGACGTGTTTCGTGTTGTATGATCAATACAGAGTTGACGGTTTACAGTTGAATGCGCGCGGTATTGCAATAACGGATTTTGATTACATTAACAGCATGGCACAATATACATTCCCATAGACATGACTGATATGCACTCTGGTATAGAGAGGCAAGAGGGAATGCAGCAGAAGCAGTTCGCATTTACCAAGAGCTTTATCCTAGCAGACGTGTACCAGACATAAGAACGTTCATGGGTATTGACCGGGAGGCTGTGTGAGTCTGGGAGTCCGATTCCACGAATGTTTGACGTCGGCGCCAGGCGAACCGTGAGAACGTCACATTTCGAGGCACATGTCCTGGAGTAAGTGGCCGATCACCCATCAACCAGCACTCGGACCATAGCACACAACATAAGCGTTAGTCACAACACCGAGTGGAAGATTTTGAAACCCCCGTTGCGGTTGCAAGAGGTGGTTCAAAAGTTTGAAAAAATAATTAACAAAATGCAAAATCATGAAAAATGTCTCAAAAGATTCTACACTATCCAAACGCGTAATCAAAGGTTGACATCAAAAGAAAGAGCATATAGGCTAGCTCTGTTTATTATTACACCATTTCAACTTTTCAATAAATGAGTGAAAGTTACATACTAAATAAATACGTGTGTCAAACTGACCAAACAATATTACGTGACAATAAAAAATAGTAACGTTTTACCAACTTACAAAACTATATAATTTTACGTTAACAATCAAAGGTAGTGATCATACGCACGTAAAACAATTCAACAAGTTTACAATGAATACGCTAGCGATATAATATGTTGACGTCAATATGGACTAGATCACGACAATGCGCCAAATACAAACATTTAATATTACGTGCGCAGCAAACTCCTAACACACTGTCTGTCAGTGACTTAGTGGTCAAATCTTCTGGTAATCATTCACAAAAGTGTTTAACAGCTATCGCGTCAACGGGCTTAATTCCAAATATTCAAATATCCAATAAAGAAAATTTCAATACTAGCATTGTTTCTAAAAAAAGATCATGCCCACGGGTGACTTTAAAGTCGATGTACAACTCGGCACAAGATACCGAAATACTCAGTGCCAAAAACACATAAAATATTGAGGAAATACATATATACTCAAATGAGCGTGCAAACCTAATCCTAATGTAATTTAAAGTCAAGACAAGAATTTTTATAAGACGGCAACCGATAAAGATAATTTAGAAAAAAATACTAGAATGAATTAAAACTAAATCATACATAACGCTAGCTCCTTGCCGTCGTGAGGAAACAAGTTCCCAACCTACACCACGTT
Organism: Medauroidea extradentata; assembly: GCA_003012365.1. Taxonomy (NCBI): domain Eukaryota; kingdom Metazoa; phylum Arthropoda; class Insecta; order Phasmatodea; family Phasmatidae; genus Medauroidea; species Medauroidea extradentata. The sequence goes on from PNEQ01003950.1 coordinate 36,758, forward strand.
ACTGGGGCAGAAGACAACTTACATTATGCTGACGACAGACCAAGAAGAGAAGTATCAAGACAACGCGAGCACATTAGCAAAACGCTTGGCCAGAACCCTAGCGAACTGCGCAGGCGCGATGAAGAGGAGGAGGGGGAAAACAGAACACAAGTACACTCTACAATAAAAAGTAGAAAGATCGCGAACCGAGCCAAGAACTAGTTCAATAAAGTTCCGCCACGCGCCACCATCACCGCACTAAGCACCAGTCGGTGCAGTTTTCCACCAATACTTGTTGCATCCTTACCATCGTCAAAAAGTGCAGGCGTTGGCGCGAGCAGACTTCCCAAAACGAGTTGCGTTTTGTCAGTGGGTTATCGCACTCACTTCAGTGAAAGAGTGTTGTCGCGGACGAAGTAATGTTTGCACGTGACGGTATGTTTTTCAGCAGAAACAGCCATGTGTGGGGTGACGAGAATCCGAACGCAGTGCACATCGCAGAACACGAGCGGCGGTTTTTTCAATAAATGTATAGGTAGGGATTGTTCACAACAGTTTCATTGGGCCACATTTCCTATTCCAGAGACTCTACTGTAACGCGAACCTCAGTTTTCTCCAACACATTCTTCCAGATTAGCTAGATGATGTGCCACTAGTCTTCAGGTTCAACATCTGGTTTCTGCATGACGGTACTCCAGCTCACTACACACATGCTGTGTGATAACATCTGAACGTTAACTTTCCTAGACGGTGGGTTGGATGTGGTGGTCCGGTCGCCTGGTCCTCCTCGTTCACCGTACCTAAACCCTCTCGATTATTATATTTTGGGCCACATTAAGAACCTAGTCTACGTGACGCCGGTTGAGACAAAATCGGACTTACAAGAAGGTATTACGGGGACTTGCGAACAGCTACGTGATGCACCACAAATGTTTCATAGAGTGCGAGACAACATGCTTCGGCGCTGCAACGCCTGCGTTGAAGTAGCGAGGTGGAATTTCAAACTTCTGTTGTCAATATGTGCCTTGTTTAACACACTTATACTGCACATGCGTCGAAAAAACCTGCCGCACGGATTTATCCTGATATTTTGTTTTTAATTTGGCTGCTATCGTTCACCCTCACAGTATCTGGATTGGTGCGCTTTCCAGTTTGCGCAATTGTGTTTGTCTCTGCACCTTTGCTGGGTGCTATTTCCGGACAAATATTACTCGACAAGTAATGTTTCTTATCATGCTATCTACCACCTAAGCGATTTACGACCATTCATTACCGAACATCTTGTGTGTGTCTATATAGGCCTATATAAAATGTGTGTTTAAAGAGAACACAGACCGACTGACTGACACATAAAACTGCAGCCCATACCGCTGGACCTATAATCGTACAATTTTTGTGTGGTTCCCCTTCAGGTCGTAGGCAAGCAATAAGGTCATTTTTTCGAAATTAGACCCCTAAGAGGGTGAACAGGGGTGAAATGTATTTTCGAAAAATCGTCGAAAGGACTGAAATCGTCGTGAATTTTACTTCAGCGGGACACCCATAAAATGAATATCAGCCCATTTCAGGGTTCTCCGAAGTTCTAAGTTCAAGAGGGTGAAAATACCTTAAATGTGTTTCCGGTTAAGTATCAATATGTATCGAATCCTTCGGGATAAATATTAGTTTTTCGCTTCGAAATTATGGTTTCATAAATACTCAAAAAGCAGTTATAGGATTTTTCGAAATTCGACCCCCAATGAGTAAAAAGGATGGAAATAATTATTTTATGTATTGTTTATATACCAGTAACACTACTGACTATCATCATGATTTTTAACTTTTATTGGATATACGTATACAAATGTATTTCCAGGACTCAAAGATGTTTCGAAATTCGATAGTTCTGAGGGAGAAAATAAGTGAAATGATTTTTCGATTATTCCTCCATATCTATGGAAGTGAAGATATCAAAATGATCTTTGCTTAGGATTTATGCTTCTGAAAGTACCAAAATTACAATTTTAGGATCTTTTCCGACTTCAACAATAAAATGGCAAAAAATTGTAACATGTGTTTTCAATCAAAATCGAAATATGTCGATTCCATTAAACATTTAGAAATCGACGTAATGTTTGTTTAAGGTTGACCCTTACTCAAATACCTGAAAATTAATGTTAAGCATTTTCTAAATTCGTCTCCTAAGGAGGAAAATTCTGTGAAATGTGTTTTTAATTAATAGCTGGTATATCTTGAAATTAGTTAGTTATTTTCGTGTTTTTCACGTACAAGAGACAGCATTAAAGTAGTCTATAATGAAATTAAACTTTCATTTTCGAAATGGACAGTCTTAAGAGGTGAGAAGACCATGAATGGGTTTTGTATCTATCGTAGGAATCTACGGAACCTATCGAGATGTACAGTTTATCTTCGATTCAGGACGATGATTACGTAATTGGCAACAAAAGAGTTTTAAGATTTTTCACGATTCGAACTCTCAGTACCGCGATTTTGCTTCGACTGAACGGGTTACCGTGATGTTAATTTCTGTCGGATACTCATATGAATTTCTAACATGTAAAATTAAGATTTTTTGAAATTAGGTACCTAAACGGGTAAAAAGGGTAAGATTTGTTCATTATCAAGTCGTTGGATTTATCTAACTAGCAGAGATATTAAGGTGTTGTTCCCCCATGTTGTTGTCTGCGTAAGTGTACCAAAAAATAGTAAAAATGATAGTGAAAGTTTTTTACTTTATAAAATAACATGACTTTAAGAAGAAAACTTACATTCTAAACTTGCAAGGCAAGTAATTCAAAAAGCAAGTACGACCAGCGAGTAATAGGCCTATATTACACAGGCATTTTCTTTCTGCATTTCTATCGAGACCACGTTGTACAACCTCTACGTGCTTAGGAAATTAATATTTTAATTTTCAATATTGTTATCATGAATAAATTCAACATTGCGTGGTCTGTAGCTCCGGTTTATAATTCGGGAGGTTCTGGAATCGAATTTTATTTGAAGCTCTCAAAACGCATCATTCTGGCACACAAATTCTGCACGAAAGGCAAAATTAGTGCAATTTAGACAAATTTCTAAAAATTGATTATGATATCCACTAGCCACTGAAGTTCCTCAACAGCATTAGTCCACATATACTATCACTAACCCCAAGGTTGTGGTACAACATAATATGTTTCTGCGAAACCTTAACACGCCAGAACTCCTTAATGGCAGTAAATTTCATGCGAGAGTTTTGAAAAACAATCTGGTCGGCGGGTTTTCTCGGGGATATCCCTTTACCTACACCCTTTCATTCCGGTATCGCTCTATACTCACATCAAGCGCTAAAGACCTCGATGTTAAGGGGTATTGATCCCTACCACCTTGTACTTATCTGCTTCTTCTCGATAACTTCTGTTCCAGTCGATGTATTAAAATTTTTGTCACGAGGCATAGATACACACTCAATCGATTTTCTGTAGTTGCTGGAACCATAATATGTTCATTATTTAGCAACGGGAAACAGCTTAAAAGGTAAAATAGTTTTATTTACGGTAGCGACTACAGATGCCACAAAATTAACAGAAACAATGTCATACGGATTACAAAAAGTTAATGAAACGATAAACTATGCCTTGTCAGCCTGAAAAAAGTAAAACAATGTGTCTATTCCCTAATTTATAAGAAAACCCGTAAAACCGATGTGACAGGGATCAATACCCCTTAATCGCTGACCAAAAATCCCTCACTCTCTTCGAAGAGGCGTCTTCGCCAGTTTAATATTTTTACGTTCGTCGAGTGGGAACAGCGTAGCGATAATAGCCAAAGTACTATGCTGGACGGGAAGCATACTGCCTCTATTCGTAGCCCGTCAAATTGGCGTGCAAGGTTTTCGTTGTGGCCTTTTTTCCTATGGAACCCTAAGCGGTGGCCTTAAATTACTTTTTTGGATAGTATAAAGTAAAAGTCAGCGCATTCATCTCGCTTTGCACTTTATAAATTCAGGTGGTATTTTCCAAGTTACGGCAGTCCATTTTGAGAAGCATGATATTAATGTTTTTAACAAGCCTGCTGAGTTAAAAAAAAAACATAGAAGCTTACTTTCATGTGTGTGTTCTTTTCGTAGACAAATTAATACGAATAAGTTAAGCAGTTACGCGTAAATTATAATACGCGCAACACGGTGCAACACCGCCCATGAGCTAGTCGAGGACTTCTCTTAGGAGCATGTAACTACCCCACATAGTAAATGTTGTTGTGAATATAAATAAAACCCAGGCAAAGTCGCTGTTATTGGCAGGGACAGACATAAGACATCAGCTTTCCTCGTGGACAGCTATAGCTATATACTTATCCTGCTGCAGAGTTAGCTCAACTAGCATATCTGTCATTCTAACGCTTGATGACTGAACTACTAATCTGGTTTGCAAAGAGGTATCTCATTTTAAATTAAAGTAACAAATATCTTATATGAGTAGTACACGTGAGCAAAGCCGCGGGCGGACTTCAAGTATATATCCCACTTACCACACACTTCCCAACGCACAACCCAAACCTCTGAACCTAGAAACATGTAATTTTATGGGTGGCTTTCAGTTACGCCGTAGGCACTCTATAAGAAGTAATTTTTCGAAATTCGAAAATTAAGAATGTGAAAAGGTGTGAAATTTGTTTTCGGCGTAACCTAGATAGTTCGTAAACCCGTTGTGATATCGAGGTGACTTTTGCTTCAGAATGAAAAAGGGTGAAAAACGTAAAATATAGTCTCATTCAAACCTCGAAAATAGTTAAGCCCGTTGAGACATTGCGGTGATTTTGACTTCACGATAAAGCTTACGCAAATCCCTTAAGAGTAACTTCAGGGTTTTTTTTTTTAATTCAACGTCTGAGGTCATTAAAAGATAAAACGTTATAGTAATGAATCTTATACTTGTAATGATATCAAGATTAATTAAAAATAGTACTTAAACTTACGTAAATTCATAAAAATATATTGGTTAATTTTTCTAAATTCAACAGTTTGGGGGGTCTAAAGATGAAAAATGTTTCAGAAATCCCGAAAGTAGGTATGACAGGGGAGAAAGAATTTAACATTTGTTGTTACTTTTTTCGCCACCCTATTGATACGTTTACCTTTATTGGTATGAGAATTTATGTACATACTTAAATTTTTAATAATTTTGACGAAACATCTTTGCGTAGTTGTTTGAAACACAGGAGGTCTTAGATTAGCATTCCTTGTAAGATAAGGCAATGAGGAATTACTGTGACATTATGTACGCACATGTTAGTGGCAGATGGTAGAATAGTTCACTTTATATTTTAAGTGGCTTCCCCTTGCGGCGTAGGCATCCACTAAAAAGGTGAAAAATAGAAAAATGCATTTCCCTATATATTTTATGCCTCATAAACCTTGTGAGGTACCGCATTGAGGTAGAAAAGTTTTAAAATGTGTGCTTTCACCGTGTCCTCAATATCTCTTAACACGTCAATATATCGTTACAGTTATTTCTTAAAAAGTTCCTCGCGGTCAAAGCCGCGACCAGGAAGCACGTGTGTACGTACATGTGTATATATATACACACTCATGTATGTATTTGTTTCTGAATGCGCGTAATATTTTTGAAAGTACCTTACGACCCTTCTACGGAACACGTTTCCTTTCCGCAGGAAAGTTCATTTTGAACACTCCAACAATTATCACCTGGTAGTAAAGCGGCCCTCTAGAGAACTCACTGTTAAACTCTAATAAAATGCTATAATTTCAGTTTAAATAAACAATGCCTCATTATGGAACTGGTGAGAATATAAACGGTTTGTTTCATTTTCCAACTAGCTCAAATGGCAAGTGACACAGGGAAACCCAAAGAGCTTAGCATTCTCTGATATCAGACATACGTTTTTATCGTGTCATGTTGTTTTCTACTTCGCTCCTATGTAGCGATAAGTCACCAGCAAACACTCAAGTCAACGCCGATGTATATTTTAGCAAGCTGTAACTTACACGTCATAATTACCCAGTGACACGCGGGTTTCCACTCACTGATGTAGAAATCATTCCTCTATTTCAAACAAATGCGTTTCACAAACGGAATTAACACACACAATGTTGAAAATAAAAATGTTACTAGGGCTGTTGAGCGTGACATAAACTTTAGAGCGCGAAAATTGCGTTTTAAAATTTAAAAATATACATAGCGATTCATCGTTTTTTAGTTACTTCGTGTCTATTTCACCACATATAAACATGTGAATATCAATGTAGCCATGTGTTAAAATATATACAAAAATTATATATATATATATTCGATAAATTAGAATGAAAAGTATACGGAAAGAGTAAATTAATGTTACCTTACAATATTAACACCACATAAGTGAGGATACAGTGATTTTCCTTACTTCCGATGCAAAGCTATGATAAAATCTAGTAAAGTCCTTGCACATGACTCATAAATACCAACTTTTGAAAGAATAACAAAATTTTACTTCTGATGCAAAACTTTTGTACAGTCTATTAAAGGCCTTGTACAATATTCAAAAATACCAATAGCTGGAAAGAATAACTAGAAAAAGTTGTTGCGCAAGTTTCTGCGCATGTAATGTTGCGTGTTTGAAACGTTACAATTATGTGATTCCCATACAATATATACAGGACGTAAATCAATATTACGTGACTCTGTTGTAGGTACGAGGGAACGAAGAGAACATATTTTTTACATAAACACACGGCCGGAAACACAGTGGGCATGCATGAAGATCCCTGAAATAGGAATGCTCATGCAGCAGCAACATACAAATGATGTGCATTCAGCAAGTTCACAGTTGTGTTCATTCCAACGTACAAACGGATTGATATCACAATTCATTCATATTCATAAGTGTACCCATCCAAGAAAAATAACTAAAACGGCAATTCTACAATGCTTTATCTGGAATTCTAAATAACCACCATTGTGCGCTATAGAGGAGTTTTAGCAGACAACAATGTGGTGATTCACTCCGTTTCCTGTATTTTATAAAGGCCAACACTGCTATACGATTTCTGCTATAATATTGGCATATAACTCAATTTCAAATGCCGAAATGATTAATCTCCACTTTTCGTAACCCAAAACCAAATGCGTATTTCTTCAAACGTTTTCGTTCTATTCTTAAACATATCTCTTGTTTCCCGAAATGTGAGAATATTTATCTCATAATTCTTTATAAACAGTTAACAGAGTTGACGAGGATGAATATGGCTCAGTTGTAACAAAAGTAGGAGGTAGTAAATTATTACTGAAATTATAATATAAGTGTATAAACAAGCTCACTCCAGCCAGATACCAAGTTGAAAAAATATATACTTGTTTAACTAATGCTACGGTGCTCTCGAACATTTTTTACTTGGCTCTTACCATGACTGAAGAGAATGAATTGTCTTAACATTTTTTTCGACATCACGCAATTAACCAGCACAGTGTTTGTGAAAGTAGATAAGGAATTTTTATCTCGTCATTACCGGATCTGTGTATATAAACACCGATAACTCAACGCTTGCTACATTCACTTCTCTGCGACACATCATTGGAACAAGAGGTTGTAATACGCTCGTAAGCATACAACACTACCCCCGAACGAACAAGCAATACTACAGGTGCCACACGGTAAGTTCTACCTATTATAAATTCACGATTTGACAAATGGCACAGCAAATGGTACGTTAGAAACCTTGCAATTATTTACAAATTAAATGGGTTACATTTCATTGTTTTATTTTAATTAATGTTGTTGCTCTTAGTGTAATATTTTCAATGCCATCTCTGGAACAGCTGCGTTTCTAAAAGTTTGACTTTTAGTTGCGGCACTTACAGTCACGACAACCACATTTAGTGTTCATGATCAAACCAACAGCATAGTTATGTGACTAACGTAATGAAAGACGATACGAGCCATTCAGTTTTCAGTGATTTTGTGTTCTGAAAGACAATTTTCCCCACATTATTTACAGGGTGATATGGCAAGTGATATCGAGATTAATAACAATATTGTTGCTCTTTGATATTATTACAATATGGATCGCAGCTGAGAAATTTAAAACTAGTAATTTATAACTGAACCGCGATTATTTATGCTTTTTGCAACTAAATAAAAGGGAATACATTTAACAAACTAGTCGTGGATAACAATGTTTCGTACCATTAATCTAAGTTTATCTGACGTATTGCACCGGGTTGTTATTGTTATAATTTTACAGAACTAAATGTGTTGTTGCCAAATCTAAGTATCCACATACCGTTTAAAGGTTTTTCGTAAAACACCGAATATTATATATTTGCTTTTGTGTTCTGTTTGTTTATATATCTTGACATTGTTATATTTAACTCACACAGTTATTGTGAAAGACGGTTAGATGCCGTGAAATATCATTTGGAGCCGATAATATTTGATCACACGCGCATCTCAAGCTAACTTTATAATTGCAGGCCTACTGCCGCTTCGCGTTTACTTAAAGTTAACATCCTGTAAGCTTTTGTTGAGTTTCTCATTTACAAAGTTGCAAGTATTATCACTTCCTAACATTTAGGATCATAGTACATGAAGTCCTGTGATTTCCAGAGTAATATGATTTAAAAATGAAGCAATCAAAAATTTATAAATAAATTCGTATGCACTGAGGGAAAGAAAAAAGAGAACGAGAGTAGAAACAGAAACAAAGGAAAGGTAAATCCTCATGGAACAAACTTCAGCGTGATTGTTTAGAATGTTGCTCCAAATTACTTAATTATTTTATCTTCCCAAAATTGAATTAGATATTTGCGTTTCCCTCTGTTTGTCCTGCAATGTGAGGATAAAGAAAAAGCTTGATAAAAGTAAACTTAAAAGCATATTTTGAATAATCGATTACGTCACTTTGAGGAAAATTTCTCGTTTTCTTGAAATTTCTTACGTCGCTATGAATGTAATTGTACTGCCTTTTTCGAGCATAATTTTGACATAAAGAATGCTACTAATTTTATAAAAATTAATGTTAAGTAACTGTCTTACTCCTAAAAATTTAGCTAATTGAAACCAATCAGCCTTTTATGTATATCTTACATAGAGAAATACCGAAATTGTTTATTTTCCTGATTTAAACTTAGTTTTTATTTGGAGTTCCGTAAAAACACGAAGATCATTTAAGCCTATTTTCTGAGATAACAATACATCATGTTATAAAATTATCTTTACATAAAATCAACATTTTCTCGTCAATTGTATTTTTCTTTGAAAACTTTATCATGATTTTATAAAATACAAGCAAACTTACTTTAAAATTTTAAGTAATTTAGTTCTTAATTACAATAACGAAAGTATTTAATATCATCCAGAGTTAAATTGTTTACGGCTGAATGTTTAGACGTGAAAAATTCTGCTTATACGGTGTTTATATGTGAAAAATTCTGCATATACGGTATCCATTTCTGCCGTCGATAGGTTTTCGTGCTACTGAGAATATTTTGATGAAAATTTATCTTACCGTTAAAATAGTCCCAAAAAAGTTGCATAAAGTGACACATTTAAAGAAGGCGTATTCGCCATTTATAACTGCAGACCAATGTTGGTTCTAGCGCTGAAATATTGCTTTGAATGATTTATACCTTTGACCGTCAACAACACGTAGAAGGTACAAAATAAATTGGGATACCTACAACCACCGTAAAGAAAGAAAAAATAATCTATCGTTAACTTACTTGGCCAATTTTTAGAAGGTACTTGTTAAAATGTACTTCCAAAAATCTTGGAAAATAAAATTCCCGAAATCGCTTATGGTGTATTTTGGAATGCTTTCTTAACATAGGTCATGGTCGATTTCTCTAACAGTTCCTATCTTTGCGTGAATTTTCATGTGACAGTCTCTAATAAGCTCCCGGTTGATTATGTGTATATCCCATTAAATAAGTTTAAAATAAAATAAATAAAAAAATTGTTATTTGTCCATAATTTGCAGATAAAGGTAATTGGGTAGTACACTATAAATTACTTCATGATGGATACACAAGAAGCAAAAAAAATTGAGAATCATTGTTTAACAGGATGATTATGGAACGAGGAAGAGTATTTATTGTAGGGACTGTGTGAATTTCCAACGTTGTTCTTTTCCGTACAAAATATCAATTTCTTTAAACTTAAAGTGTGCTGGTATAATACTGAGTTTTAGATCACAGAAATTATAAAACAGTTCTGTTAATATTTTCGTGTACTCTGTAACAGTACTCATAGGATGTAAGTCTACACAGTAAATTAGGAACATTTTAAGTCTTTTGCAGTATAAATAATAAAATCGAATACACTCTGTCATGACTTTAAAGGAAGATTTTTTAGAACACATGTGTACGTTGTGTTGTTATTATATGGCATTGTTAAATTAATTATTGGGCGGTAGACAGATATGGGCTAAATTGTACAACTACACTCACTATCGCTAATAAAACTGCATACTTTTACACTTAATGTGTGTGACAGCATAGGTACCTCCAACGTCTCGTCAGATCTACAAATACAGAGTATGTTTGCTTATTATTTTGTAGCAGCATAAAATTAACATTGCATAAAACAACATCAATAAGTTAGGTATCATAAGGTTTTACACAAAGTTGCATAAAATAGCGCGTACTATGAACACAAAGATGATATTTTAACATTTGCATAATTTTGTACTACAATATGGAAGATTTCCATACACAACAAAAGCAATAGTACAAATGCTAACGAAGAGTATATTTAACCAAAATTTAAAAGAAACAACTTGGGGGCCGCGGTGGCAAAATGGTCAGATCATTCGCCTCCCACCAAGGCGATCCGGGTTCGATTCTCGGCTGGGTCGGTACCTGGATTTTCGCATGTGGGAATCGTGCCGGACGATGCCGCTGGTCTGCGGGATTTCTCGGGGATCTCCCGTTTCCCCCGCCCCTTCATTCCGGCACTAACTCACCTCATGTCGCCCGTCACTAGTTCTAAAGACCTCGATGTTGAGCGCTGACCAAAATTTCTCACTCACTCAGTGTTCTAACTTGCTTATTGTAACCATTTAAAGATGTTTTAAGTACTACACAGAACTTCAATATGGTATTCACTGAAATGCTGTTCTGATGCCTGTACAGAGCTAACTGTGCAGGTAGCAGTAACATATGATAGTGCTAACAGTCTGTTCTGTAACTCTGAGTAGCATATTACTTCCAGCTACAGGGTAGGTCAATCATAACTATCTAGTATGTAGCGTTTACGTTTACTGAATACAACGGTAGCCCTAACAATAACATGTTGTTATCCCTACAATGTGTTCTGTAGCGTTTACTGAGTAGCATGGTATCTCCGGCAACAATATGTTCAATCCTGACAATATATGTTCTTTGGCATTTTCTGAATAGCAAAGTAGCCTCAGAAATAGTTCGATGAATCCTAACAATCTGTTCTGGAGCGGTTATTGAGCAGAACGGTAACCCCAACAATAGTTTTTTTTTCATACTAAGAATGTATTCTGTAGCGTTTACGGTGTAGCTCGGTTATAATGAGTTGTCCTAACAATGAGTTATTTAGCGTTTTCTGAATAGCATTGTCGCGCCAGCAATAATGTATTGTAATCCTAACAATCGCTTCTAATGCATTATATAGAGCGACATCATCGCAACAGCCAGACACCGGACACAAATACTAACTCGCAAATATTTAAAACATAAAAAAAAAAAACTACTAACAGGATACTAAATTTTAAATCGATCAGACCAGTATAATTGCCCACATTCGCTATTAAAAATCTAGAAAAAAGCATATGATTATATTTAAACGGTTTAACAGATTTCCTTGAATCATAGCTAAGAACCATCTCGATCACGTCAGCTTTCAAACAAAAAAAAAATCGAATCAAAATCGGTCCCTTTGGTTAGGAGTGCCGCTGTCACAGACAGACACGCAGATACAGATACACACCCAGATAGGTCAAAATTATAACACCACTCTTTTTGTGTCGGGGGTTAAAAACAGTTAAATACTATTCTAGCTTATTGTACATTACACAAGTATAGTTTCATTATATGATCGGTCGTACATGTTGGCAATTCCACATCTTATCACGATATGCACATCGGGAAAAGACCTCTGCCTAAATCTTATTTCGTACAGTGTATATTTCAATTAATATTTTAGACCTGTGTCTCTTACCTTTGTGAAGGTTATAGCCCGGTGGCAGTCAAAGTGTTAAACACTTAAAAATACACTTTAAAGCTGATTTATAGGTTAGAGTAGTAAGAGGTTCCTGGAGATAGCAACAATTAATGTTGCAACCGTTGTTAACTCCAACAGCCCATATCACCATAGTAGCTACCGTACTTGTCTCTCTACAATACTAGATATATATTCTTAACAAAATCAAATCGTTCTTCTAACAGTCAACAATAATGTTGTGCTTACTGATCTTGTTTGTTATCTCTCAAGTACTAGTAATCTCAACAGAATAGTATGGTTCGTCTTAAATTCAACTGCTCTGTTGTAACAACAATACTTGTTTGTTATCTCTGCACGGCTGCCTCCATAGCTTTAAAAGAATCTAAGGGTAACTCTTACAGTCTATGCCATTATTGTAGGTACCATAATGTTTCTATAAACGTGCGAAAAAAATATGGTAACATCTACAAAACATTTCATTGCAGTTAATAAACAGCACTGCTGAATTTACAGTATCGTAACAATACTCTTAAGATTTAATCACAATAATCTGTATAGTTCCTAATATAGACCACACTGCCCCTTCTTCAGCAAATATAGTTAATACAGAAAATTACTTTTAAAGCTATAAGATAGTTCTACTAACAATTTTGTTTTTAAAGAAATACTGAAAATTTTATTACTGGTACTAAAGTTTGGCTGCCGCTAACATAAAATATCGCTACACAATGGTCACGTATCTCCTCTTTGCTGATTTCTTGTAGTGTAGACTACAATACCAGCTACATATTTCGCACTAGCGTTATAACATATGCGTTCTTATTGCAAACGGTATATCGGCAGGTAATGTCAATAATTTTAATTGTCTGGTTGGTTAGTTCATCTTACGATTTTTCAGAATTGCTTACGTCATATCACGTTGTTTACGAAACATATTTCTATCCTCAAACACATTGGTTTTTGCTGAATTTTTCGACAGTATAGACGTCCTTAGTATGATGAGTTGTCTTAGCTGGGAATCACAAGAAATACTAAAATTACTTTTTCTCTTCTTCTATCAGACGCTTCATAAATACGCAAATTTTAAATAAGCAGAAATTTTTTGAATACGTGCAGTGTCACTGAAAAGAACAGAAGTCAAAAGTTTTGGGTTAGGATTTTAAAAAATGTGATTTGCTTTGGTGTAGCTAACTAAAATTCAAAGCAGTGCAAAAACGGTTGAATTTTTTATCTTTAGATTCGAACAAATTAACATTTTCAACAGTGAACCATTTCCGAATATTATTGGCATTCAAATAAATACGAATTAAAATGGCTGTACATGATTAGTTTTAAAACAATTACACCATCTCAAGGACTAATTGTAAACTAATTTATTACAACTTATAAAACAGTAGTACACATTTAAATAAAACCATGATTTTAGAGTAATTTGCAGTGCGTAGCGCAACAATAACGTGCACTTTGAAAATTATGACTCTTTAAATAATTTCACAGACACTTGATTCCCTGCAGTTCTCTTTGCAACGAAGTGTTCTTAAGAAATAGAAATAAAGAGATACATATTTATCTGTTAAACACAAATTAAGTTATTTGTATTTTAATAAAGTAATATTTTAACTTTTTATCGAGCTGTTTTACTGACCGATTTTAATTTTATGAAAGATAGTTAAATAAATTTACGTAGGCTAAATATTAGATAGTCCAAAATATACATGGTTTTATTTTAAAGTACCTTATCAGAAAAATTTAAGTTCTATCATGGTTTTAACAAACAAATTCATTTTAATTTTATTCTTAAGGAAGTGTTTTACTCATTGTATTAGATTATTATGTATACACCATAACATAAATAATCATTCTAAATGACTGAAATGAACGTATTAATAAAACGACATTTCAACACATAACAGCCAGATTAAGACGGAATATATCCTTCTAGGTGTACGTATGTTTAGAATACTAAAAACGTGTACTTTATTTTCAAATTATTATTGAAATACAATACTAACGCAATATGTGTTGGAATGTCTCACATAATGTTTTTAACATTTGTTTAAATTAGTAGACAATGACCATGTATTATATAACTACACATGGCGTAACTGAAAAATTACTACTATTTTGTATATGTATATTTACACTTATATACATTGCGGGGCTAAAACATGTTAATTCTCAATGAAAAGCAAACTGAAATTGTCAGTAATGACGCCGCGATTTGGAACTGTGGGTCTGGTGTAGAGCTAAATACACCTAATACCGCTGTATTTGAAGTTTATGAGGCGAAAATAAAAAATTTAGTATGCCTGCGTTGCTAATGCATTGGTATATAAAATAACATCACAATGACAGGACGAGTAGTTAGACATTTCCATAAACGCATCCTTGTCATTAACTTAAACACATCATCACAGATACGTCGCAACATTTTATATGTCGGTATTCAACAAACTTTATCTTATTGGATTGAGGCGGTAGCTGCAATAAGGGTCTATATTCCTTATATTTTGAGAGCTATGTTTTATTCATTTGGTATATATTTGCACCCCCCTCCCTACACCCTAGTACATAATTACTGTATCATTCAAATTTAAATTCGTTATTAAATGTACGTTCTTAATTTATAATCACGATTATAAATATTATTAAATGAATCATGCAGTTTGATTGCCTTTGAATGTTTCACGCAACGGGACAGAATAATGTACTGTAATATTATAGGCATGATACTGTCACATTGCAATAAATATTCAGACTTTATCAATTCCCGATATGGGCCAGGTATGAATGTTTCTATTCGAAAACTGGAAAAGACTAAGGTTTCTTGGACAACATAATATCGCAAATGCCTATGTCTGCAATAGTACGGTACATGCAATTAGCCTGATCAAAACCTAATACCAATAAAACAGATCAAAATTTATCCACGAAAATGTGTAAGCCTAGAGATAAAACAATGTAAAATCCTCTAATGCCATCTCCAGAAAAATAGCATACGGCACTACGAGCCATTACTGCAACTACAGCCTCAATTGTGCTTCTCGTGTAGTTCATAATACGCAATGTTGCTGTGAATAAATTTAAATTTTTTTTTCTCCGTTACGCACATTGCCGCTACCAATTAATAAGTTAAATTAGCGGAAACTGTGAGCGCATTACACAACTATATTCGTTTACATTATTTTCAATATTTTTCCGCTCATTTCACGGGTGAATGATACTGTCATATGTTGATAAAGTAATAATTACAAACTATCAGTGGCACAGAAGGCCATTGGGATAATATAGCTGAATTTCTTGCGCAGGAGGTCAAAGGCATCAATGCAGTCACATATTTCAGGAATGTGTCAAACGAAAACATTGCTCTCATAAAACGTTCGTACATTTGTCTAGTTCTAAACTGCTCAAAAACTTTTAATTTAAAGGTACATTAAATTACATAGTTGTTTAAGAAGTGTACGACGCTAGCTGTGAAAGAGTTTCTTCAGTACATGGCTACGTTCTGTCATATCTGTGAACCAAAGATCCACAAAAACCTGCCCGTATATTTTATCAGTATTGTATTTTATTACTAAGATTATTGCATATACTGTTATTGGGAAACGATAATTTAACTAAAAACCTAACTATTTGGCTTATTCTAAGATGTTTTTAGACATTTAGAGACTCTTGCACATCACATAGCTTTAACTGAATTAAATTAATCCTGATATGAGTAATTTTAATTTTATGTAAATTATCTATGATGGGCATTTTGAGCGTTGTTAAATAAATTTGCTGTATTTAATATACCAGTGTTTTATCTACTAATTATTTGATAGCATATGTCCTTGTTACCGAAACGTTGGGAATAGTAAATTTGTGAAGAAAGTTTTTTTTATATTGTGTGGATTAAGTACGTAACTATTGTACCACTTTGTAGTATTCTATTCACCACTTTGATATTTTTGCACGTTCATTGGTGTGTTTTATTTACCATTTTCTGGAATACATGTTGATTGCAATTGCAGTTATTGCATCATGCCAGTGGATCTGTACTACATTAACGGCAGTCAGCCATGTCGGTCTGTCATTCTGGGAGCCAAGGCTGCTGGAGTGACGCTCAACTTGAAAACTGTCGATATGCGTGCTGGAGAACATCTGAAGCCAGAGTTTATTAAGGTAATAAAACTATCACAATGAAACTACTTATTTAAACCAGTAACAACCCTTAAAATAATATGTGAACTGTCATCCAATAAGTTTATTTAAACAAATTCGTCACTAAGGTAATAAATTCAGACCGATAATTCATTACTGAGCTTACATAGTAACTAACTCAATTTATGTCATTATCATACAAAGAAATAAAAATTAACATGCTTGATGTTTCACTTTTAAAAATTGCAGAAAAATTTTTATCTATTTAAAAACCCGCCTTTTAGGCCTTCTTATCGTTTATACAAAGAACAGGCTGTCAGTTAAACTTGCTTACGAACTCTTGTCAAAGATTATTTTTATAAAAAAATATATCAATAGTTAAACAGCTCTAAACATAAAAATTCACATTTTCAATTTTGAACTAAGCATCTAATGTGAAAACGCGTTTGAGCAAATGTATTATATTTTACGGACAAACACCAAAATATAACATTCATATATTATCAGACAACATAAATTTGAGTTATAATAATATGAATTTAATAAATAACAATATAGACAACGAAATATTATTTCTTATATTTTACCATATATTTTAAGTTTCATCCAAACATCTAAATAAATTATTTGTACCAATTTTGTCTTTTTTTTACGTTTTTTAAATGAAAACTAACTTTATGTCAACCTGATCTATCAAACACTGAAACACTGCTGCAGTTCTTGCAACCGAATTTCCCAGACTGAAATAAATACGAAAATGTCAACATCAGTGAAAATAATCACTAACAACTACTTTTCAATTGTTATGGTTATCGATCATAACTGAAACTCCACTTTGTTTATTAATATGTAATTCAAAATTTTGATAATGGTTGTTTACAGCAATATATACACGTTTTCAAACACTGTCAAATATATTTTTATAATTACTGACATATTTTCGAAGACTTATTTATTGCACATCAGCTATTATTTTTCTTTCATGTTGATGACTATTCTTACCATTATAAATGTGGATATGGATATTACGTTTAGCAGTTAATTAACTTTTTTTTTCAAAGTTTCAAACCATTCAATTTTTTCATACATACGAGTACATGAATATTTAAAGTAAAATTTTTATTGTTAATATAAGCTTTAAATTATTTAACTATACCAAATTAAGTAAAAAATTATTTATTTAATGCAATTATTTATTAAACGAACAGTTTCCTTGTGTAAATCGAACTTTAACAAGTAATGTAACACTCGGATACTGTAACGGTTTCCCGAAACACCTTGTGTCATAGAACAAAGCCCATTGCTATTTTCAGTTGTGTCAGTACAGCAATTTAACTTATTTGGTAAAATGACATGTTGACCTTGGTATGTAAGTAACAGAAGCATATTTAATATTTTCATATAATGCCAGCTAACAAACAAGACTAAGCAAACTATTCTAACTTTTTTTTTTCGGTATCTCAATAGTTTATTTTTACCAAATAACCTACCACTACAGTAGTCGTTATAAAGCAACGTGTATTCTGCAATCTCACAATTAAAGTAGCATGTTTCTAGATGCTCATTATAAAAGGCTGAATGTTCTTTGATAAGTTCATGTATTACATTATTAAAATCATTTTCTCTTCTCGCACTTTGACATACATAGCAGTTTTGTGATAAAATTTGCGACATCTAGTATTGCAGGCGGGTTGGACCCGTCTTTAACTTTTCCATAGACGAATTCAAGACGGCCAAGGTTACAAGGATTCGAAAAGAAAGTCTGTAACACTTCGCCAGAGTCCGATGCAAATCCAGTCGTGTGTAGTGAAGGCAATCCTGGAGAGGTCAGCCGACAAGCCAACAGCCACGACTTTACAAATTCGTGTTTTATAATTCATGCAACACAAAGCTCACGTCGATGCGTGGTCCTGGATGTAAAGGAACAACTCCACAGTGGCATACATTCTGTCGATACACCCACATTTACTTTGAGAATACATATGCTGACAAACTAGTGTGCATCAAGGGCAACTGTATAAAAAATTACTCTACAAGCACACACAGCTCTCAGAATCGTGAAATAATTCAGCATGTCATTGTCCAACATACCTCGACGGGTGGAGCGAACTCCTACCCCTAAACAGTCACACGAAGATTGATTGAAGAGATTTTGGTCTTAAGCACTGGTGAAGGATGACGGGATGTGACTACAGAGCAGCGCCGGAATGAAGAGACAGGAGAAGCGGGTGATCTGAGAGAAAACCCGTCGACCAGCAGCATCGTCCGGTACAACTCCCACATGCGAAAATCCGGGGGCCAACCCCGCCGGGTATCGATCCCAGATCGCCATAGTAGGTGGTGAGTCCTCTAGCCACTACGCCAACCACGGTCGGCTCGAATAAAACACTCCCGCCATAATACCGGACTCTCTATAGCCTGACAGACGCGACGCGAAGTGCGCGACGCGAATAAAAATACTTAGCCAATCAGCACCGAGGCGGGTTCGCTGACGTCACAGAAACCTCAGTGCTGATTGGCTGGCATAGTTTGTTCTTCCCATCGCAACATTCGCGTCGCGTCTGCCGCTCCATTGTGATTTCAGCACAACCCGTAAGGTGCTCTTAGAGCTCGCCACTAGACAGTACATAGCGGCACCATCTAGACTAGTGCCTAGATGGTCACAAACAACCTAAACTGCTAGCAACATAGACGAACCGCCTTAGAAATATTACAAGCACAAATGTTGTGTCAACACTTTCTTAGAGTTCAATTGGATATGCAACTAAAGTTTTTTTTAATTAATGATACAAAGTAACATTAAAAACAAGGCGACGCAAATAAGTAACTTGGTTTCGCTTTAAAACACAAACAAATAAGACAATCAGAGCTTTATTTTTCTTTATAAAATGCTGTCCAAATGGCGCAAAAATTAAGTTTGAATTTTTTTGTAAAACAGCAGAAATAATCCAGAAATGATATCATAGCCTGCTCAGCAGGGTAAATACTGTAACTTGTCCTCGAAGGCGGACTACAGCACAATTAATGTTAGTGTCCCGGCCGATCAATAATATTGATTTAAACAGTTCTGCCTCGGTTTAGCTCAGCGGGTATGTTAAAATAATACAGTCAATATTGAGATGACAAGTTACTTGATACGGCGGCAAATGGCCCTCACTCATCGTGGAACAGAATAGACAAGGTCACTGATCCGCGATTAGGCCTAAGCCTAGTCACACCACTTCGCACCGCATGTGAATTATGCTACCAATGACCGATTTCAAAGCTTTGTCGGTCTCTGTCCTTAAGGGCGCGATTCCCGTCTCTTTAGTCTGGCAAAGCACGAAAAAAAAAAAAACTAATTCAACCAAACGGCTTGTGAATACTCGCAAATATCGTCCTGTCGCAAATATTGTCCTGGTAACACTCGCAAATCGTATCCCGGGACAGACACTCTGTCGGCGACACTTCCGCGAGGCGAGCCCCATCCCCGAGGACGGCAACACGTCTGTCTTCCTCGAGCTCTGAGATACTTCTCCCTTCTCTCGAAACCGCGTCTCCACGCCAAGCCGGCTACACTGACCCCTAGTTACCGTTGACGAATCAGAAACCCTGTTACATTTAAACTCGGTTTGTCCACGGTTAAGAACTCAGGCCTTTGCGAGCGTATCAAGTATCAAATTTATTAATCAAAATCACATATTTACATGTTTGTTCATACCCTCCAATTCTAGTACATAAATTTCCTTACTTTTAACTAAATTTATATTTATTTTACATTTTGAATTCAACTGTCTGGCGGCAAACCGTTCCAGGCGTCTTATTCCTGTCTCTTTACAACACTCTCTCGCCCAATTATTACTCTTTCTAGATATGTTCAATTGCAGTGAATTATTCTGCTACAGTAAGTTTATGTACAATTTTTTGTACAGATTGCAGCTACCTCATACCAATAAAACATCTACATTTAAATGAAATTAATGGCCCATTATGCTGTCATCGGTGACCATTTGCTATATACATAATTACACACTATATACAATGCCAAATTCTCATATTACAGTACAACCTCCGAAAGCATGTTCTGCAAACCTGGATTAACCACAGTAATTTATTTTGAAATAAACTTCGTTACTAACAGTTTAACTGTACTGCTAATGTTCTTAATAAACTCCTTTGTTTCAACTATACAATGATTAACATAGAAATTTAAATAGTATGGAAAACTTCATCGTAGGAAGTGAGTAAGTAATGTTAATTGCCAGTTAATAAATATTTTCAAATTATTAATTAGTTACGCGCCTTTACCTTTTAATTTACAGATGAACCCTCAGCACACAATTCCTACACTGAACGACAATGGATTTACACTTGGTGAAAGGTGAGCATGCCAAATATGTTTCCTAATACGTTTTTACTGACTAGTTGGGTTTTCTTATTACTTATGTTGTTTTATCTTTGTCATTTCAGCCGAGCCATACTAGGTTATTTGGTTGATCAATATGCCAAAAACGATTCGCTGTACCCAAAGGATGCAAAAAAGAGAGCAATAGTCAACCAGAGACTAGACTATGACATCGGTACACTATATCAGGCATTCAAAGATTACTACGTAAGTAAATTATGCATAGCGAAATGTATGTGTTAAATATTCTTTGGATTTGTGTCAGTTTATTGCTAGGAAATTTCAAGGTGTTTATTCAAGCAACAAAGCGCTATAGATAGCTTAAGTTAACAGGCTTATGAAACAAAAGACTTCCACACAAATGACTCGGTAATTGTTGAATGTACCCGAGAGGGTGCTACGAATGGGGAATAATTTACGTTTAGACATTCAATTATAACGCATTTTAGGTAATCCCACCTTAGTACTTGTCCACTCCCTGAGGGGAATCCACCCATAAAATTTCAAATCTCTAGGTAAAGCAGGTTGGACTGTGCTGTAATATGCCAGTTTATGTGCTTGCTCTTTACATATATATATATATATATATATATATATATATATATATATATATATATATATATA